>JAUELC010291524.1:0-15688 GCA_031471745.1 Cryptochiton stelleri
TCCACAGTTTACCCCGAACACACAATTGTAATATCGCATGTTATCGCAGGCATTGACTTTTGAACCGAACGTAGCGGTTGTTACTCGCAGCTTACGTGCCTTTTTGCTGCCATTAATTGCATGACAGTAGGGTTAATACACATTCTGTCATCCCGGAAAACATTTTATAATAAAATAGCATTTCATAATAATGTGCATTAAGAATCCAATTCATAAAATAGACCAAACTATGACAAGGAGAATATACCAAGTCTATTTTAAGTCATTAGGGACTAGCGCTAAATAATTGATTTGGGTTCACCATAACACGTATTATTGACACAGTACCGTTGAGAAGACTCGGTCAGATGAACAGAGTGGATCCTATGGAAATACGTGTCATATACCGTAATAACCCGTAGACATTTAATAGGATTGAATTCGATTTATGTATGTTTAGCGGACGGGTTTCATTCCGGCCTCATCTGCCAGTCACTCTGACCACTGATTGACGGCATTCATATGGAAAATCGGATTCTGGTCTAGTGAGATTGAAAACACACATGGACTCTATTAATGCCGTCTGGTAGTTAGTCAATGCTCAATCAATGTAAGACGTCGGCTTTTGTCTCCAAGTGTCTCGTCACTTTGGCGAGACAGAACTAGTGTTTGGAAAACGATCCAAATAATTCTAATAATACATTAACAGGTCTATATGGGTTTGGTCCGCGTAGTTCAATATAACTTGTAAATAACGTAATCTACGGTAGACGAAACGCGTCAACATGTCACAACAGAAAGGCGTGCTATTGGGAGATTTAAATACAGCACGTGAAAATCCTTACGAAACCGATACATGAGTGTATTGATGTTAGGACTGGTATGATTAAAGTGACAAAGTAGCCCACAAATTTTAATTGCCAGGGTAACAATCTCTAGTTTTCTATTTTGTTCTATCAAATTGTGATAGATGTTAGTTTTTAATAACTCGCCTCATGGCTATAAATTTATTGAAGAAGAGATCGGTACCCAGGCAATCTAAATTTGTTGATTAAACCTTTTTCCTGTATACATAGGGACTATTTTCGTATATAGGGACTAATTACATTGTCTTTCTGCATATACTGTTTTGGCATGCAAATGGAAAGTGACTCAATACAGAAAGTTACTAATAATATGTGTCGTTCATAGTCCGACCGTACTATTGGACCAGGAACGTTGTCAAAAGATGCGCAATAATCCGAAGAGCAATCGTGCTTATTTAGGAGCCGATCTAATTCTTATTGACGGAGCCTGACTATTATGTGACGTGTGTGTCAAGGAACCGCGATGTACATCAATAATAGCTCCTGTAATTTGCCGCTGCTTTGTATCATCGCTAATCCATGTGTATATTAAACTTATTTCACAAAGAAGGCAGTAAACCACAATTACAATGTGTTTTGAGCCTCCAGTGGGAGTTAACAAGATGGTGTGTCAAGATTCTAGCTGTAAAACCTCCTGAACCATAGCGTCTATGTAAATCTATACATATATGTATGGCCAAGTCAGGATCTGCTACACGGTATCCAAAAATCTGTCAAACAAAAGCTTCGATAATATGTTATACATGCACAAGTTTGTATCTGTATTCATTGCCTGGCTTTCGGCACAATCGCTATCTCTGTGATAAGTCGGCTTGTTATTAAAGGGTCGGATACACACGAGTTTTTGTCTTTAAGCGATCGGGATGCTAATTATGTTTTCCCCCGGAAAGGTGGAGATATATTGTTTAAGTCTTCGTTCTTTTCCGTCTCTTTCTCCTTCTCATCCTTCTTATATTCCTCAGAATCTTGTCCGGACCATGTTGTACATTTTTGTTAGTGATTTCATTTATATTTGAACCAGAGTTGCATCTCAACCAGGTGGTGTAAAATTTTTCGTAAAAAATATATTTGCGTTTTTGGGCAATAACTTGTCCGGACCAATACTCCTACAGATTTTTTCAAAACTGATTTCATTAAAAATTTGGACAATAGTTGATTCTTAACCTGTAGGTGTGCATGTATTAAAATCGTATTTTTTTTTGTAAAGATGTTTGTTTGCGCTTTAGGTAAAAAAAAATTGAAAGAAAATCTTCTCTGGATCAAAACTCCTACATTTCACGACCGATTTCATTGATATTCGGACAATAGTTGCATCTGAACATGTAGGTGTACGTATAATATAATCAATCGTTTTTCCCAAAAATATTGTTTGCGTATTGGGTCAAAAACTTTGAAAATATAAAGAACACCTTTTCCCGACTATAACATCTACAGTTTTTGTTCGATTTTAGTGACATTTAGACTATAGTCGCATCTCAACATGTAAGTGTTCATGTCATAAAATCATTATTTTCTTTTTAACAGAATGCGTTTTGGGGCACCATAACTCATCATTGTTGTCTTGTCTTATATAACACCTACTTCTCCAATCAGTTTCTAAAAAGAACCAAATATTTTAGGCTGAAGTCTTATTTGGTTCTAATATTAGTGTGTGTGGGTTGGAGGATGTGTGGGCGTATAGCAGCAAGGGAAGACATATGTTTAAGTCACAACAACAAATACTCCTCTAGTTTTATTGGTATTTCTGATCTAAAGGTCGATCGATCGTCCATAATCTGTGGTATGACGTTGAATGTCATAGTGGGGCGATTGGTCAGTCACCGTTCTTCAGCTACACAGTGACAGTGTATATAAGTATAAGCACGTCAGCTAACAAGCATTGATCGTTATGCATTACATTGGACATAACATAAAATTATGCGTTGTAACAGTGTTCGCACTCCACAACATTACCAGGGAATAATAAAATCTGTTTATACACAACAACGTAACTCACTCTGGTCAATACATTTGGACAACCTTATAACTATAATCATCCTGAAATCGCGCCACTTACCTTCTTAACCATTTTCCTCATTAAAAAGGACCCATTACAACGAACAAGAAACCTGTTGAAGTACATGCATGGATTTCAATAACTGTTCAAATATTTAAACAATTTATTCTAAAAGCCACATCTCAAAGAAAAATAGTCACATTATTGCATATCACAATGAAAGCTTTCAACAAACACGGACCTGAAAATACTCCAGCAGTCCATGCGCACTTTGGTTTCCTGTTACATTAACATTTACATGTTCTGTGTTCGTGCAATAAGACCAAAACAAAAAAAGTAATCCTGAAATACAGGTCTTTGCTAATAGGATGATAGAAGGATGGAGCAAAAGATAAATGTCTAGGAAATTCCCATGGAGTTGTGCTGTTTAATTAGGATTGTTTAACTGACTTTTAGTAAAGTTACGATTATCTTGGCTAAATGAGGAAATGTCCGAAGACATAAGGTAAAGACCCATGATGATACACAATTTTGATCACACAAACAATCCGAGAAATAACAGCAATCCATTGAGATGGTGTCTGAGTTCCACTGCTATTGGTTAGTATATCGTTTGTTCTTTGGATCAGGCCCCGCCTTCTCTTTTGCCAAATATTAAGATATTTACACCTAGCTCCCTTCAGACTTAGCAGGGAATCAAATCGTTGCGACAAGGCTATGTTCGCTTTATTTCCACGATGATGATTAGACTCTAGTATAAAGGAGGATTGTTTGGCTTCCAGCTGTGTCTTGTAGATCTGTTAGTGGAGTTACTCGGTTGAAATTGCAACAAGTATGGTCTGATAGAGGTCAAATACGGCAAAGATCCGTAAGCCGGAATTATGGAGAAAAAAAACTTGAAATTGTTTACTAGGCAAATGGGGTATAAAGACAAAAGTATATCAAGACACACTTACAGGCTTTCTCTAATCCCGTACAGTTGCCGTGACGACACGATGGTGCTATTCTCCATTCCATGTTAATATACTTTTTTTGTAGCAATCTTCATCCCGTCTTTGGAATTGTCACAATGAAAAAACATGTTTTATAAAAATAAAAAAAGCAGATGACCTGCGCTGAATAAGCACTGTGTCGCGCAGTTCATCTGTGTGTGCGTGTGCCTGTTGTTTTTTGTTGTGTGTGCTAAGGATTGTAATGTTGTTTTTTCACACACTATCAGTACGCATGCTTTTTTTAGTTTTTTTTAAAAATGTATTTGATATAGATTTAATTACTGCGATTACAATGCCTAATCTACATTCTACTATACGCTAAATGTATTGTTTGCAATTTTTGGTTAATTTAAAATAAGATGTAATTCGTTTTGGTGTCAACTGATTTTCCGAGATACGGCGGGTGTAAGATCCATTGGCTCAATGACATACAACTCTTGTGAGATGACGACAATTTTCGTCTTCCTTAAATTATTTTAGAACCAGTCCTATTAAACTGAAAAGACCAAAAAAAACGCTTTGATTTGTCAATATATTTAGCAGAATTTGGTTGATTTTGCAAACACTGGTCCTCTATCGCCAAAATGACCATGGATTAAATACACAATGTCACTCCTTACAGTGATTGAGCATTGGTTAATTGCAATGTGGCTCAAAGGGATTGTTTGTGTATTTTATAATAAGCTAGTAGGCCTACCCGATTGACAAATGACTGGCTTAAGATATCGGTATGGTGATAGGGAGAGCAGATGACGAAACCCTTCCGCTAAGCCGACACAAAATCGTATCCTATCAAATGTCGAGGTGTTTTACGGTATAAACACGTATTTGTTTAGGACAACATTCCTGGTGCCAATTTAATCATGGATACTTCATTTAAAAAGTGCAACGTGTTGTATTGGATCAATGAAACGCCATTCTTGTTAGCTATGCCCTGTGAGTCCCTGTAAATCCCCAAGATAAGCGATACAGACCCTGTGTCGTAGTTCACACTTAAACCATAAATTAGTGTAGGCCTCTTTCCTCAAGATAAATGACTCTAGCGCTGCACTGGACAATTTTGGTTGAGTAGGGAATATAACATCCGCACTAACCATGCAAATTCAAATCAAAATATATTTTTTTTGACAGGACCCTCTCGATCGTTAGCCATTCTAACTGGCTTCCGCGTTTGAATGCGGGAGTTGGCGGGTCTTCTAAAGCTGAAGGACCGCCCCTCGTTAGTATGCATATATAAGCCGCTCAAAAACGAGGCAACTTTCTCACGGTCTCAACCGTAGAAATGACTTGTAGTAGTCAAAGCATATTTCCGATCACATAGGAGGGCGGAGTCAACTACGTCAGGGCGGAGCCAGCAAGAGGCGAGTGACAGTCACTCGGTGATATACGTGCTTGCCAAAGCTTGTCACGTGATTTCCAATGCGAAGATGGCGGTTAGTTTCATCAAAATGTAAAGGGTCCTGTGAAGGATGACTGAATATGACTTGATTTTGCACAGATGTGTCTCCTTATGCATTGAACAAGACAGTGAATGTTTAATGAAGAGCTTGAAGCGATTTAAAGCGACGTATGAGGCCATACTGATTAGTTATTCGTTTGGGATCAGAGGTAGGGCTGATTTCTATGATTTACAACGTCTCAGAGATCGTATCTGTTACAGCACTGCAGTTCAAAAACAGATACGTGTGTCACATTTACACTCTTGTGAGATGGTGACTATTGTAGTCTTTCATAAATGGCGTTACCATCAGTCATTTTAAACAGCAAAGACCAAAACACCCGTTAGATACGTTAATATATTCAACAGTATTTGGTTTATTTTGCAAACACTGGTCCTCTCTCGCCAAAATGATCAGGGATTGAAGACATACGGTCACTTCTTACATTGGTATAACATTGGCTAACTGCTCTATGGCTTAAATGGATTGTTTGTGAAATGTTTTAACAAGATAGAACCCAATTGTCAGGTGAATACATTAAGTTGGGAGATACGCGTGATAGAGAGAGAGCAGATGACGAAACCCTTCCGCTATAAAACGACACCAAATGATATCCTATCAAATGAAAAGTTGTTTTACGGTATAACACACGTATTTGACGGAAACTGCTCTGTTCGTCTGATCACGACTTAACGGTGCAGTGGTAATAATGAGTGCTATGGTCAAGCCAATCAGTTCTGTAGTGAAGATGTAGTACTGTAGAATATTTCTCTTTCCGTTAGGAATTTAAGTCTCCCATGTGTTCTTTCCCAATCTAAATAAACCCTGCGAAACGAACAATAGTACAACAATACCTTCAGGGGTAAGAGTTGTAGCATATTAAACAGGTTGAAAGCGCTTGGAATGGTTAAAGTGACAGCATGTTTTGTAAACAGTTGATACTATGCATTTTATAGCATACACATTCAATAACATAGCAAGCATTTTGTATGCCGAGCAAAGTATTTAGTTTCATCAAACAAACATCCCCGACATCGTGACAGGATCAATAGGAAGTTTTGCAAATAGGCTTGTTGATATTTTGTTAAAACGCTACAATCTAAATACGTATCATTAAATTTGTTCTGCTTTAGTATCGTATTATGTCGAAAAGGGGGTTGCTGCTAAAAGTATATTAACATGGAGTGGAGAATGGGAACAACGCGTCGTCACGGAAACAGTGCAGGATTAGAGAAAGGCTTGAACTATTCTTGATTTACACTCGTCCTTTCATCCCATATTTCCGGTAAACCATTCCAAGAGTATTTGTACCATAATTCCGACTAAGGGATATTTGTCTTTCTTTACACCTTTCAGCCCACAATTGTTGCACGGTTTGAACTGAATTTCTCTTCCAATCAGGAGGAAGCCAAACAACCCTCTTGAATACTGGACTTTAATCACCATCGTGGAGTTGAAGTGAACATCGCCTTGTCGCAATGACTACATTCCAGGCCAAGCCTGAATGATGCTGGGCAATATATACCGAGATATTTGGCAAGAGAGAAGGCGGGGTCTGATCCAAATAACTGATAATAGACCACTCATTTGCAGTATAATCCCGACAACACCTTCCATCGGTATTGTTGTTATTTTTCGAATAGTGTTATATGATATAAACTGTGCATCATTTATGGTCTTCATACAACATAGGATCAGTGCCCTCGCTTTGTAGTTCACTAAGTCAAAATGCTTAGTCATAACATACAATATCAATAACTATAGTGAATCAATTAGACCGTTTTGTACAATTGGGCTAATGCACAACGACACTGTGGTGCATTTTCCATAAATGTTTCTTAATCTAGATGCTGCTATGTGTGTCAATGTTTATTTAAATAAAACCGCATATCAGTCAGCATTATCAACTGTTTTAAGTTACGAGCATAGTCAATCATTTCTCTATATTGTGTGTTTATAGTATTATACTATAATATATGTTTATTTCAGACCAAGTTAATGTATCAATAGTACATGGGAAAAAAAAAGAAAAATAATAAAACACAATCTCATTAAATCATCATTTCAACTGAAGGGAGTTACATTCCACGTTTGAGGCCTATTGCTTTGTTTTGTTTTCAAAGCTACGTGTTCACAACATATTTATGTTTGAGTATCACAAAGAAGGTTATAACTATTTATATGTATTTTAAAGATAAATCAGACTGGCATATGGACGCCCAGTAATTAAAAACCGATGAATAATCTCATGATCTAGATAAACTCTCAGAGACAAAGTTTTGATTTGATGGTAGTCTCGAATTTGGGGAACATCCCATCAATTTCGTTAACGGGAGGAGGCTTCGAATTTAAGGACAACCAGTGAGTTGGATTTTTAAATTATCCTGCTCACAATCCACCCAACATGGGTATTGTAAAAAATAAAACGACGGTTATATTATTGTGCGGATGTGGCGACATGCAATCCCATCGCGGTCGTAACAGGGAAATAACTCGTCTGTGTATCTGATGCTTTAATTAGAAGCCGACTTATCACGCAGCTAGTGATTATACCGAAAGCCAGACGATGAATAAAGATGCAAAGTGGTTCATGAATAATATTTTATGGAAGCTTTTTTGACAGAATTTTGGAAACCTTACAGCCGGTCCGGATTCGGTAATATACTAGTATCTACTTTGACTTAGACTTTAATCAGATTGAATCACATTCTCTCTGTATAACTGACAAATGGTGCTTGATGTAGCATTTAATTGAGGTTACTACCTTCTTCTTGTTATTACGCATGCCTCTGTACATGCGCGAACTATCCATATTAAGATATTGTAGGCCATTGTGTCCGAGTACTAATTATATTGATGTGCACGTACATGACGGCATTGAACTACGGTTAATTTGTAAAGTTCACGAAAACTAAAATTTGCAACTTATTATGATCGTAACTTTTACAAGCCGTATCCTTGAGAAAATGCATCTTCATGTTTAATAAGTTATTTGCCTAGTCTATATATATACCTATACCAATGGATCCAGTTTCAAATGCTGGTAAAGTTTGTCCAAATGTGTCTCTCTGTTAAACAGGTATAAATGAGACACGACTGTATAAATTGTCTCACCATTCATGAACACAAGCAAAGTAACATAAAGTACAAAACGTCGTGATAGACGGTTACGGTGTGTCTGTTTGCAACGCTTTGTATAGGATAACATTTAGTGAATGAATAGTGAATGCTAAAGACAACAGCCAAGCAATAATCATTCAAAACAGAACGTTTGATGGGGAAATTAGTAATGCTTCGCGATATGTAGCAGAGGATCAAGTTTCAATATGTGATGGAAAAAAAGACAAAACCTTCACACGGTAACTAAATTGAAAAAAAAAAATGAAGCTAAAAGGATTTTGATAACTTGAGTCTCTACAATCGATGTCGGCTAATATTAGAGAAAAAATATTATTCCAATTCAACCGAGACCAACAGGCGCTGCTGCGAGAAATAAAGAAAACGATTGAAATGGCGGAGCAACTGACTAGATTTAACGCAATTGAAAGAATTGAAGTGAATCGGTTAAGAGGTTTTTGATAAAATAACCCTCTGTACAATCGACGTCAGCTAATGTTAGAGACAAAATATTATTCCGATTGAATGGAGATAACTGAGAAACATCTTATCTATATGTATGTCTACATTCAATATCATTCAAGTACAACACATCAAAGGCTGCATAGGTATATTATTTCACTGTATTGAGAATACTTGTCGTCCTTGACTCAGTGGGCTATAATTTCACATTTCATTTATATTTTTTTTAAAAACATGATCGTCTATACTTCCATTGCGTTTTGGGCTAAATAGTATTTCCTAATGAACACATTGAATACAAATGTCATAATATATGGCGTGCCTGCCACAATTACTCCACGTCATTTTGCTATTTCTTTCTTAATGCATCAATGTATTTGCCTATTTATGAAGTCATTTCGGACACACTTATATTGTTCATAGCTGAACTATCGAACTCTACTTACTTGCCTTTTTTTAGATATTGATATCGGAAATCTTATCAAAGTTATTAAATTGTGAAGACTTCTGGTTGATATTTTTCAGTAATGCGAGCTTATGATTCTATTCGACCAGCCTTATTCATTAATGTTACTGACAATAATATTCTGGGTAACAGACGTCCTTTGTCCATTACTTTATTGCCAATGGATTATTTACAGAGAGGATATAAAACAACATTGGTAATAATACATTCAAGAACAATAGTATACAAATTTAATTAATCTTTTGCAATTTTCATGATAGTTACATTCAAACAAATGTTCCGGTAGTGTATACAGGCAACAGAAGCATGTTTTCGTGAATCATGATTGGATTATCCCGCGAAAAGTGTTTATAGCATGTCTCGATGACCCGTACAATGCATTGTACACCCACGGCAACATAAATACAGGTCACTACCATTACATTTACAAAATCCTATGATTAACCGGCACGACTGAATGTAATTCTATTTAGAGGATCCCGCGATCCCATTGCACTATCAATTTAGTTACCAGTCAGAGTAATAGACAGTGGTTACCCTTATATACAGACGGTAATGCTCCCCAGGTGTGGTACTACCAGAACTGTCCAGGTGCATTACGAGAAGTCTTCATCATGTATACACATTAGTACAGTTGAGGATAAATATTCACAAAAGGCAAGCAAACTTTAAGTAGCTGGTTTGGGTATATATCTTAATAGACCAAAAGTAATACTTAGTTTTATGTGCGTGGTGAAAAAGGGAAAAAAACATTTACTAGAAAATAATGAATGACATGTTAAGTATGAAAACCAGGCTTGACATGGTAAGTACATAATATCAAGATGGCCGACAAATTTCAATTAACTAAAAAATTTCAATTTGAATTTTCGTTGAATTAGGTTTAGATACGTTAAGAAAGACGCAAATCACACAACTTTATGTAGTTATTTCTTAATTCTAAACTAAGTTGAAAACAAACACTAACTTATGGTTGTATTATATTCTAGTATATAAAAGGATTTATCTAAGTGATGTTATTTATTTTTAGAACATTCAAAATTCAGGTTAGAAGGGAATTTCTAACGTTATATTCACTAGGAATTTCACGCTAAATTTAATTTATTTTGAAACCAGACACATCAACTATCTTTTGGGTTATTTTTATTCCATTTGCTTTTCTATTCGGAGTTTGACTTTTTGTCGTTATATTTCAAGTATGAGAACATTTCTTAATAAAATAGCTGTGTAGAAATGCAGCATAACAATCTCCAATGACGCTGTTACAACCAGTTTTGCAATAAAATTCCATTTAAAAAAACATATTTTTTTTAAATAAAAAAATACTAATTTTGAAATAATTTATCGACCCAGTTTTAATATAAAAATTTACAAGTTTTGAAAGAAAAGCCAGAAATGAAATAAAATTTAACCAATAATGCAAAAACAGATTTTTCTCTTTCAAAACTTGTACATTTTTATATCAAAACTGGATCGTTAGATTATTTCAAAAGTAGTAATTATTTATTTCAATAGTGGGGTTTCTTTCAAAATCAGTATTTTTTTTATTTCAAAGCGGGTGTTTTTTTTCTCAAAAAATGTAATTGTATTGCAAAACTGGTTGTAACAGACGCTTTAAGAGAAAGTGACGCTTTAATTTGTTAAAGCATTTCATTTTCTTATATCTAAATTCAAGGATAGAGGACTTTCGAGTTTGGCATTAGCAGACTTGATAATTTTTAAACCAATGCCTGCAGTAAGACTTTTCTCATAGCTTAGGGAAATTCCAATTCAGCTGTTCTCACCGGTATGATGTGGCCAAACTTTTTACAGAATAAATCGATAGCTCTCTAATAGCATATGTAGGTTGTAAATGACTACATTGACTAGTGTCTTCGGAACACATAATTTTAATAAGCCAAACATTTATAAATTAAATAGACATTGTCGTAATTTTGAGCTAACACATTCTTGGAAATTACATCCTGCAAACCATAATTAATATATATATATAAAACATACTCCTACAATCACGAACGCAATGTTTCTTTCTGGCTGTTATCTTGTTATGTTTCGTGTCGTTTATGTGTTCATTATTATTTAATCTCATTCAATATTGTGAATAAAACATCCATACTATTTGGACAGAACCGGCTGAAATACTGTAATGACATTTATATTTTATAGACGATATACAATAGTCAAAGGCTAGAGAACATTCACAGTGCTTGTATTAACACTGTTTATTTCTATTTTTCTTTACCTTGAGATTCCTCATGTTGTACGACTCTCAGGCTATAAACAAGTACCATAACATGCACATCAACAACAGTGTTAACTTCATAGTACAATACTACCTCTAGGGTGAATGGGATGAACTAGTGTCCGTATAGATCGCGTGACACAGTTCGTTATCGTGTTCATACATGTCTACACGTACTTATAGATAATGTGGTAAATTGTACACCCCTAAAATTAGGCAAACCTTATAAAGATTGATGATGATGTTAAAACGTCTGACCAGTGTAACATACTTGATAACCGCTCCTCCGCGAAAGTGATGGGTGTCGCTATTAAAGGATACCACTTATTTGGAACTTTGTGACACGCTTGTGGTGCTACGCCCCAGGTACAAAGTGCGTTTGGTGTTCAATAATCGCGAAACTCTCAGAATTGATTTTGAATAGCACTTGTGAAGTCTACAATGATGACGCCTGTTGGCTGTCGAATCAGTTGTCAATTGACCTTTAAACTTGAATCTCTCGATGAATTATTATCGAAGATAAGCCAGAGATAACGATGTAGTGATGCGTGGAAACAAGTGAACAATAAAGCTACAAAAATAATCATCTACACAATATGGTTTAAGCCCTGGAATAACTACTTTCAAGTTATCCTTTATTTAGTCTCTGCTCCCCTTTTCGTATTGAATCAAAATTATCGAACTTCAGCAACAAACGAAGGATTCATTGGCATACAAAATGCATATAATGAAGTATGCACAAATTTGAAACACTAAGTTTAAACTGGTTGGGCAATATAATAAGACAAAGCTGGAAACACATTATGTACACCTAGAAGCGAGTTATTTAGTATACTAAACTAGAATGAGTAAATGGTCTAAGGGCAATGCGATACGAGAACAAACAATGACAAATGGAAAGACATAAACATGAACCATATAAAAACGGCAATTTATATTGAGTATATTGCATCCAATCACTAGGTCGTTCAAAGTATAGGTTGCCAACGTTTCGTTTGGTGGTCGCTTTATTGCTTGTCATTTCGTAGAGACTGAAAACACGTTCATCAAGTCTCAGCAACAACCTTATTCACATGATCACCCCAGGGGTTGTCACTAATATGATCAATAGCACGAAATTACAAATCGCTCAGGATTTACACGCGAACTCGATGGCTATCTCTGGCACTGTTTGTGATCTAGGGAGCAATGATGACTCCTTTCTTTGTAAATAACCCGCTGTCAAATGCCCACATGTTCATTAATCCTGCGGTCATGTCTTGTCATATGTCATCTCGTCGAAGGGACAGCATGCTTGTAGTACATTTTTTACTACACAGATTTCATCTCACATAACCCAGCAACGCAAGCACTCATTGTAAGTCAGTGTATCCACGTATCAGGGCGACTCTAACTGTCAAAGAGCTGCATCACTGGGGTATCAGTAGTACACAACTGGCCCAATGACCAACCTATTCCCACTTTACTGACACGGGTCAGTCGAACTTCACGGTCCTTAATGATAAAATCTAGCGAGTAAACACCAATTTATTAAGCCTGACGCCACCAAGGCACTATCTCCATGTTAAGGTGTAGTTCACGTTTTACGAATACACTTTACGGTGAATTTAGCTTAAGGAAACCTGGGCTGCGAGTATTTAAAAAACTGTTGATTTCCCCTGCCTATATGTCTCGTTTGAGGGTCGGAAAATGATACAAAAATCGAAACGACATGGTGTAGAAAATCCGAAGTGACACAAACATTTTTTCCTTGTTTACACTATTGATTACAGCAATTCAGGCAGACACATTGTCCCGAGAGCCATACGCTTTCCCGGAACAGGATACCGGGGATATTTTAAGACTGATTCAAAATCAGACGACAGTGGTGGTTTGAGTAGCTAATGGTACATCTACGCCAGCTTGTCTATTTCAAGTACAAAGGTCCCCACATATGTCTGGTAAACGCCAATAATACTAATCACCGAGAAGGAAATAGGTGGCAGTTACCAATTTGGGAATTTCCGGCGTTCATTCAAGTGTGTCAAAGGGCATTCACCGTGATGAACGTCTGGCAAACGAACAACTGTACCACACCTAGTGATGTTCAAAGGCGGATTCCACTCTGGGCAATAAAGAGAAAATTGCGACGACATGAACGCGATGGTTTTCGAGTTATAAATATACAAATCCGATGCTATATTTTCAAATCGGATTAAACGTTCGTTGTTTTTTTAATTCCTTACCAAATCCGATGTTATGTTTTAAGAGTACAGTTCTGAACAAATCTAGTGAAATATTTTTGATCAATGTTTTTAACTAAATCCAATAAAATACATTTATGAAAACTATCTTAACAAATCCAGTGCCATATTTAAAAAAAAATATTTCTAACCAAATTAGAATGTATATTTTTAGAAATCAGTTGAAATGCTTTAAAAATATAACGTTGTACCCAAATTTCTACATTATGACAGTTTGTGTGAAACGAAAAACACAACCACCAGATCACGCCATAGTTACGGAACTTACAATATAAATTAAAGACAGTTTTGTATGAGTTTTATTTTATTCAAATTATGCATAGAAACCTAATTAAGACTAAACTGTTATTGTTCGATTTAACTCAATGCATTGTAGTAATGATACATGTTCTTTTGTCGTTACCAGGTCCGAAGTGAAATATTATTTTCCATCACAAAACTAAGAACTGGTTATTCAGCAATAATAGTTGTAATTAATTATGTTACCTGGCTTCTAAGTGTGGTTCAAATCTTATATATAGTATCAGTAGCAGTGATCATGAACTGATCTCCCCAGCACACATCCTTATATGATGGACAGCTACCAGTCACCCATAGTGTAGGATCGATAGGTCTCCTAAGCTCCTCTCCAGATTGGTCAATGCAATAAGGACCAACTGCTTTGAACAACCTTTCAAGGCGATTTATATAAACTGATGAAATGCTTTGTAAATCAGTCCATTACAGATCATTTACACAAGGGAATAAAACATCATTATAGTGGTATGCTTTATCATCTCAGAATATTAAAAAGTCGTCTATATTCTTTGGCAAAAAAACCCTGTTTGGAATGGATGAACTTTATCCTTATAACCTCCGTGAAATGCCTTTGGAATTCGATGAACGGAGTTCTTATAAGGAAGACTCGATGATGCACATACGATATAGGTCACCTCGATATCTTCAATATATTATATAAACTGCATGACACGTGTACTCATCCAAAACCATCTACTTACTGTGTTTAAGTGGGAGTACAGAAGAGTTTAAATATTTTCTATGTTGCCAGTTGTCATCAGTGAAGTGCACTTAAAATGCGATGGTATATATTGCTACAAATTACCTATAAAACACCCACTCTAAACGTCAAGAAACGTTTATCCATTAATGTTACATGAAATGGTATTCAGAAATAATATAATTGCAATTATAACTTACAAAAGTTACAACTTCCCAGTATTGCTAACACACAACCGCAATCTGATTGAAATGAGACTGAGCATGTTATAAAATATCCCGCAAAAAAACATGAAAAACTACATGCTGTTCGTAATGTTTTTGTGACCGTATAGTGACGGAAGCTTCATCTGTTCTGTTTTATGGGTACCAACATTGCACAATATTTCAGGGATGTATTTTTCTCCTCCGCTCATAAAACAATGAAACGTAAGACCCATAATAAACCAGAAGCTGTTATTAATAAAACCTTGTCATTTTATATTGCCCTCTATGCATTAATAATACACAACAATATAGCGCATGCTCAATCATTTCCTTTCAGGTTGCTTTAGGGCATTTAGACTTTATAGCATTTAGTTATCTGGGTTTGTACCTACATAAAACGTTTGTTTTCGTATCTGAAGAAAACATTTAGTTTTGAATCTGAAATATACGTTGCGTTCGTCTCAGAGGAAATATGTTTGTATTTGTATAAAAAAGAATCGTTTAATCTGTATCTGAATAAAACGACTATGATTTATCTGCAAAAACTCACTAACAAAAAAGTATTCCAAAGATGCCTCAATTTAAGCACACGCTGCAGTGTATAATGCTAATACTTCAATCTGGTGAGCATTGGACGCAATTGCAATAAAGGAAATATGCCTTAAGACAAAAGTTTATCCTGT
>JAUELC010291634.1:0-15679 GCA_031471745.1 Cryptochiton stelleri
TAGATTAGTTTTACGATGCGACCTTTTAGAATAACCGGCTGTCACAAATATAAATTTCCCATCGTTCATCAGTCAAAAATCTGTGCTCTATCGAGTTTATTGTGCGCTACGTCACATCATACGTTATAAGAGGGTGTTTGGTCTACAATGCCGGAGACACGACCTAAATGGGAGTTGCATACTTCTAGTAAATAGACTTCTGGTGGAAGTCATAACGTACCCTCTCAATAAAGATATCTGAATCTGTGAGCTTTACTGTCTAAAGCTTATAAGTGGAAATCATAAAGTACCCTTTCAAACAAACTACATTTTTGTTCGCTGCATGTATAGGGTTGAACACTTATTAGACTGTTGACATTTTTACATCAACAGATGACTTATAAAAAGAAAATTACGCTAGAACTCGACCTACCCTGAACAAAGATCTGTTTTTTCGATTGGCAGGTGTCAGAATTATGATATGGATTAATTACATTCCTGGTTTGCCCCACACAAAAACACACTTATCGCGATACATTTCACACCTGACATATCTTTTCATATAAACTCTAGATATTTTGTATCGACACATAAAATGCGGTGGTTTTTTTGTGTTTTTGTTACTGAAAATATAAATGCGTAGGCCCACTGTGATTGGCAGTGAATAATTTATCAGAAAAGACGGAAGTTACAACTGTGATAACCGCCAAGTAATGAATATTTTAGTACAAGAGTAGTTTGAGACCGAAGATCGAAATACCCCCTTTGATCTCAGTAAATCGGCGCTTTATTTTACCATCATCAGGAGATAAATGAAAAAGGCAAAATAAAATGCATAAATATTGAGATCAAAATGAGTCATTCGTTCTTCGGGATTACACTACTATTTTAAACTTATCAGCAGAAGAAAGGGATAATTAATGTTTTAGTTGCTATATTTCGTTTCTTGGAGCAGTCGCTTTGGTATTTTATGGACGTCCACTTAGTAATATATTAAATATGACTTTTTCCGGCTGGATTCTTCGCTTGCCTTATTGTATAGGTTCAGTTGGAATTATACCGAATATGCTTGTACCAGTAGAAAATACTGGTTTGATCAAATGAATCCAACACATCACACTATATTTAATAAAACATCGCAGTAGTTTTGGTCAAAACCAATCAATATCTGTAGTAGAAATGACATCTATGTTGTTTATTCTGACAAGTTGTTCCTCTGACCAGTGTGACTGATTAACCAGGAAGACACCGCTTAAACAGTAACACATTTCTTAAAGGATGAACCGTTTGGAGGAGACATTCTTTCAAATTAAATCAAAGTGGCTGGTATATATAGGCTACCTTATCAAATCAGTCATCGCAGTTCTAAAGTGGTCAGTGGATCTAAGTCGCAACAGCTGAATATAATTCTGTATTGACCACATAGGCACATACAAGCTGATTATGCATTACCTTGGCTCTGAAAGCTGGCCGTGTAATGAAAGATATCGTCGATAACAAAGAGTCGATGGAGAACTGGCCTAGAAACATACATGATTCCTGTATATCATTGTATAGGAATGTTGGCTCCCAGGGTTGCAACGTAAATGATGGAGTAAATGTCCTGTAATCAAAAACACGAAATCTACACATCATTTTATAATGATAATAATATTGAATATTAAGTTATAGTGTTTTAGACATAGCATTGCGGAATATCCTGTGATCAAATGTTACCATAATGTCCAGTTATTATAATTCATAAGATGTCATATCGTGTCTTATTCCACAACACCGGTGCATATAAATACCCAAAAAGACTCAGACTTCATTATCAGTTAACCAGTTTCTTACAGGAATAGCAGATTTAAAATAACGGAAAACAAAGTCATAAATCAGAGAAACGATAAACAATGTAATGAAAATGAAACATGTATAGGTCGTGGTTTCTAGGAAGTCTGACTTTGCTTTACTATGCTATATGAGTCAGTGAAAATGGTTATATAGAGAAATACATTGTCTGTTATAAGCACACCGATAAGGTATTCCAATATTCAGAGGAAAACTTGATTTTGGATTTATTTATTTTGCCCAACTGCCAAAATGGCATGTGTAAGTAGAGATCAAATTTCGCTTTTATGGCATATTTTTAACTCTGGTTTAACACCATCACAAACTGCATTCTAAAATCGATTGAAAAAATAATACCTAACATGCGTATTGCTAAAAGAAAATTTATGATAGAAATATTTTTAAGATGCATTGGAACCGTATTAATAAATCAGTTTACATGTTGTTTGTAACATTTAAACTTGGTCTAATCACATCACAAACCGGATTCACGGAAACAATATTAATAACGACAAGAAAATAAGACAAGACAAGAATACAAATCAATTTGTTTTACGTTTCTTTTCTTAGTAAAACTCACAGACATGATTTATTAATTTAGTCACTCCAGTTGGTTATATGACAACATTGATTTATGGTTGTTCTGGCTGATATAAAATGGTCAATTGATGACCAATGATGGTAGATCTGGGTTTTGTAGGCTACAAATGTTTGGAAGTAGAAGATACCAGTATTATATGTTGACAATTTCTTTACCTCCAAATTATAAGAAATTTTTGGGATTAAATAAGTTGAACTAATGTCCCGAGATTTACCAATAACAAGCAGAACCTCTTCGGTGGGCTAATCGCGCAGGATGAATTACAAATACTTGTAGGCTCATAATGAGAAAAGTGGTAATACTTAACGTATTTTTTAGAATTAATTGTTTTACTGTGATCATAATGTACCACATGTTAATACGACGCTAAGAGGGGGGGTTGTGGAAAAGGAGATATGCAGAAGAATCAGCCAGACGTCAGGACTAACCAGGCAAAGTATGAATTTGTAACTCTCTTGGTTTTTAATTATGGCAGGAAAAAACATTTATGACCGAATTTTTCCCCAGGTTACGAAGAACATGTATTCAAAGCATTAACTTCGTCACTCTTTTGGTGTTAGGATTATGGTCCAATTCATTTTTATACAGCTTTGACCTTGAGTCCGTGACCTTGAGACCCAGCTTCGACCTTGACCCCATGCAAAGTATGAACTTTGAAAGTCATTTAGTTTGGGAATCATGGCACGGACAAGTAATTCTAACCGTGTTTTTTAATATAGTTTTGACCAGAGCCCCATGACCTCAATACACACTAACAAACATACGTACAATAGATATTAGATATATTATTATATCTTAAAATGTATCGGCTGTTCCTATATCCTATTCAGAAGGTGTGTGTTTATTACAGTTAAGCACAGATCGTGTTGGTATAAAATTCACAAAGCGTAGTACATGGATTGGCGAAGTGAAGCTGGGTAGTGACTTAACATGTTATGTTGAATATTAAAAGCTCCTATATGTCTTCGAAGACTTAAAATAGGAGATACCAATTTTTGGGGTTTTTTTGTTTTGTTAACTGTACTGCATTTTTATAACAAAACGACAAGGTAAACTGTTGCAGATAGAGAAGTCTCAATACAAAATGAATACAACGACTGTACTTATTGTTGTACTTTTTGTTGTGTAATGGCCTTAGTCATAATAGATACAACCGTTACAGGAAGTAATAAAAAAAAGTACTGATTTAAAAGTGTCGCAAATCATGCTTATGCTGGGATGGCACACGTCAACAATTTAAACAACACAGACGAGCTAGGGATATATTTATTATGCAAACAAACTAAATATATATATATTTTATATATATATATATATATCTAATACATGTACATATGCCTATATTATTTTTCTCTACTTTCTTTTTCTTGAAATTAATGTTGACTAAATAGAATGTGTGCAATATTTCATGTCACCACGGAATTATAGTAATTTAACCAATAATTTAATTTTGTCAGTGACTTTATTCCCGACAATGATCGTTTCGTCTCTGAATGTTTGTGATATTTATATTTGGTGAATAAAATAAAATAAATAAAAAAATATATATGCTTCTAAAAAATTACATCCGAGTTTAATATATCCAAAAGCATTCATCGGCTTGGATTAAACTCTGAAATGTTTAGTATTCTGTCTTTATCCTTTCAAGGCAAATGCACCATTGGCCATACTAATTTTGTTAAAGCAATTGTAAGCCTAAAACAAAGTAGTATATACAAAATAACAAAATTAGAAACAATCCGAAACGACTTGCAACTTCCATTGGACTACTACTGTTTGGGTAGGGCTTTTAGGTCAAGCCAGCACTATTAGGAGCAGACAAATATAAATTATATCGTTGTACTCAGAAGGCTATTCTACCTAATAATATAATTTCCCTTGCTTGGAAAAACAAACTTCATTTTTTATCAAATATTTCGACGGCAATATTGGCCTAATTTGCAAACATTAACGCCAGAGTAAAATCGGACTGGCAATATTCAATAGAATATATGTTTTAAGTTCCAACTTAATAGCTTAAGTGGTTATTGATAAGAAGATTGTTTTAAATTCCGAAAAATTATGCAAATTTCAATATAGAAGCTACAGTTTACAGCCAATCAAATTTTCCCTAGGATATGCACTGCACCACATATGCCTCTTGTTATATATAAAGATTGAAATCAATCCGTCGAGTTGTTGTCTCTAAATCAGCCGGACAAAATCGGGGTATAGTAAAATAATAATGATAATACTTAAATATGTTAGTAACAGCGATACCGGGGTTCTTGCTTAAAACACAAACTTTATATTTTGATCTAATTTTTCTGTGGCCATATTTACCTAATTTACATACCTATTGCAACGCCAGAATGAAATCTTACTGGATATACTCGATAGAAGATATGGTTATAGTTTCATGTTACTGGCTTCTGCGGTTCTGGAGAAGACTTTTTTTAAATTTCCGAAAAATTATGCAAATTTTAATATGGTTGCCATAGTTCTTAGGATATGCACTGCACTATATATGCTTGTTGTTATCTGTAAAGTTTCAAACAAATCCATTCAGTAGTTTTCTCTTAACCAACCAGACAAAAAATAGGCAAATTCTGTTCCCACCAATAACAATAGGGTTATAGCTAAAAGCACGCGGACTGTAGCTCGGTGGTGGCGTGTGAGATTGTTACGCAGTTTAACGTACGGTAATATATACAGACTGCAATCAAAGCTGGATATTGCAATAGCTCGATACATTCTAGTCACCCTGTAATAATGCAGAACAAAATGTCACTCCGTAGGATAAAACTCAGCCTGCATTCAAATTTCAGTTGGATATCTCCATAAATAAAGCAATACGAGCGATACGAAGATTTGCAAACTGTCCTTCCGCAGAAATGACATAAACTCATTTTAGCATAGATTTCAGCCTCTACACGCTGCTTAAATCAGAATGATTCTACAATGCCTTGGTTTCTTGTAAACAACTGTCAAATTTATCGAACGTAAAACCCAATGTTACGGCACATCAGCGGCGCGTCCGTGTTGATCGCCGGGCAATTACTGAGCCAGCATTTTAGCGACAAACCATGCTTTTGAGATTCCAAATACAGATACACATATTTCAGTTTTGCGTTAGATGTCTTCTTTATATATATTAACTGAATTAACTTTCGCCTTACAAATGTATATTTCATTGTGAGCTACCACATGGTAAAAGTTAAAACTATATATTTAGACGTTCCAGAGATACATCGAATTGAAAAATTCAGTTTGCCTCCCATTTGATTAGCCTGGACACCCTACTACCGAAATGTACAGATATTCACTTTATATTTTCCCGATACTGTGTAAAAACACGTGGAGTTATACTAAAATCTTCTTATATGCAAATGTAGATAAAAAAGTTTTGGGTATCATATGATATGTTAAAAATGTATGGCTAAATTTGTTCTGAAGATACACTCATTTGAACAAATCGCTTTTTCTCCACAAAGATGCAGAAAAAAATAGTGTGATTAGGGGGATCGAGCTTAGGCTGCCCGCGTAACAATCTAACACGCTTTAACTGAGCCACTGTCCACGTGCTTTCAGCTTTGGCTTTATAACGGCATTAAACTAGCGAATAATGTGGGGTCTTATTTTCTCTCGTTTTTCAAAATTGCGTGAGAATTATTAGGAGCAGACAAATACAAATTAGCTTTTTTTTATCGAATTTTTCGGCGGAAATAATGGGCTAATTTACATACACATTCAAACTTCACAGTGAAATCTGACTGGCAATATTCAACAGAATATATGGTTTTAGTTCTAACTAAATAGCTTCAGTGGATATTGAAAAGAAGGTTTTTTTTAATTTTCCAAAACATTATGCAAATTTAAAGATGGTAGCAACAGGTTTCAGTCAATCAAATGTTCCTTAGGATATGCACTGCATCACATATGCTTCTTGTTATATATAAAGTTTGAAAGAAATCCATCCAGCAGTTTTCTCTAAATCAGCCGGACAAAATCGGGCCAAATATAATAAAAATATTAATAATAATAATAATCCTACCGATTTCAAAAAGGTTTCTCGCTGAAAGATAGAACCCTAATAATACAACCGATTATAAAAGTGATTCTCGCTGAAAGCTAGAACCCCTAATCAAAGATGTTACGTAACAGCGATATGGGGTTCTAGCTGCTAGTGCTAATAGTGACTACTTCGAATCGAAGAACCCCTCATTCAAATTTCGATTAGATATCTTCGGATAAAAACCAATTACAAGGTTTTTAAATTTCAAGGATATTTCTTAAATGCATAGCCACCAACCTACAACACTGCTGGTCTCATACCCGTTTTGTACTCCCAGTTTATTTGTTCATCCTCTCCACGCTACAAACAGAACTATTCTTCTAATTTTGTCAGCATTAAAAGCCTCGATTGACCATGGCGAGTGTATATTATTGTACTAAATAAATTACATATTTTGACGTAATGAAATCCAATTGATACAGTAATTGGTTATTTTTTGTTTTAAATTTTGGGTTTGAGGGAGAAATATTTGAGAATTGGACATTAAAAACTGTGATTATTGGAAGGTGTGAGACATGTCTTCCCTCGCTCATAACTTAGATACGAAATAGTGCAGTCAGCGTTTTGTGTTTCACCGATTACATGTGTGCGACAGATAGATCCGTCAAATTGGGAGGGAAGCTAAATATACACAGCAGCAAGAAATACAGGTCACTCTGAGTCACCACATCAGAAAGTAGGTTATTTTCTGGCAAAATTAAAAACAGGGTAAACTTTTTCTGAAAAGATTTTTAATTTTGATAGTCTTATATTGTCTTTCCGAGAATAATCATATATTATAGGACGTTGTCTGACTAATTCGATAAATTGTTTTGTGGAACCACATTACGAAGCATGCTGAGTGCTGCCCACAACGAAAACACTATTCTGACAACATCGCAGTGCTCTTCCCAAAAATCTAGGCCGCGTTTTGGTCTGTGTCAGCATTTCGATCGCTTCCAGTGGCGATTAAATATAAACGCAATCGACTGACACATGCAATCGACATTCGTGTATATTGTTTATTACCATAAGCGATTGAAACGCTGACGCATGACGGATGACTCACGACGCAATACGAACACGTGTGTTTCTAGCTTGAGACATCTGCTGTAAACGCCTGCATGCACTGTCTGCTCAACACATATAGATGTTATTGTGGCAACTTGTGGGCTATCACATGGTATAAGTTAAAACGTTATATATTAATTTCACTCAACTTCAACCAGATTTCAGTATTTTTAAGCGTAATTTTTTCACAGATGTATGCCCCTATGTTATTGGTCACAAAGTCAGTATAACGAAAATCGAGTTATTGCGAATATTAGTAGTGCTGTCAGTGGCAAAAAAACAACGATTTTAACATTGTAGTAAATGGGAGCTTACACAAAAAAGATTTTTTTAGATGCAGATATTTAACTGTTTAGAAACTTTTATCTCGCAAAATATTATCTCCATAAACATAGCAGCGATTTCAATGATTTGTTTCTGATATATATGTATATACGTAGCTATACAGCGTTTTAAAACAGTAAACCTCGGCACTAAGGACCACTGACCTAGCCGTAAAACAACAAGCAGACAGTGTCTTTATTCATATTCAAATTTCCTGGCCTGACCTGGACAAAGAAAGTGACACAATCGGTCTATAGTTGATCGTTGCACAGATACAAGTATGCTTGGACAGTAACCCTTAGTAGAGAGGCTTACACTTTTACAGTTTTAAAACTCTGTACAATTGTGTATATAACAATATTAGAAACAAATTATTAAAACACAATGCTATATGCATGCAAGTTTAAAAGTGCACTTCCAGTTAAATATCCGCTTTAAAAAAGCTGTTTTGTGTAAGCGCCCATTTACTATGATGTCAGACACGCGTATCATGTGATATAGGATAAAAGTCTTAAGATACATCCATTTGAACAAATCGCTTTTCTCTCTCTCTACAGGGACAGATGAAGAAGAAGAAAAAATAATGTTATACGCTAGATCGAAACAATCTGACATGCTGCCAACTTTACCTAACAAAGTACCGAATGTTAAGGTACTTCAGCCGACCATATCGCTGGGCGACTCGAGCCAGCATACTAGCCAGCATCACGGCGATCGCGTTTGCCTACATCATGACTGTACAACTCCAATGCAGATACATATATTTCGGATTTGCTTTAAATGTCTGCTGCAAATATTTGAACCGTGTAAACTGTCTCATTAACAAATATAGGTTACATTGTGGGCTCTCACATGGTATAAGTAAGTGCTGTGTATTAGCAGTTCCAGAGATACACCGAATTGAGCTATTCACTTTGCCTCCCATTTGGTTAACTAGAAGCCAGCACACCAAAATGAACTGGTATTTAAAAATGCGTTGAGTTATTAAAAAAACATCAATATAGATGTAGATTTAACTGCTGTTTATCATGTGATATAAAATTTTATGGCTAAAGAGGTTCCCTAGATCCATTGATTTTAACATATCGCTTCTTCCCTGCAAATATGTAGAATCAAGTAGGCCTATCAACACCATACGTGCTCAAAAACAAAATACCCAATGTTACGGCATATAGGCAGTGGTCCGTCCATATCCAGGGCAGTCAAGTGAACCAGCATACTAGTGAGATGTACGTGTTTTGTGACTTCGAAACAGATACTCCGATATGCGTTTTGCGAAAAAATGTCTGCTGTAAATTTACGCTTAACCATCCCTTATACAAAAGTATATCTAACTGTTGGCTATCATGTGATATAAGTTAAAAGTCTATAGCATAAGTGGTTCTCAAGATACATCCATTCGAACAAATCACTTCTTCTCTCTCTCTACATGCACAGAAGAAGAAAAAAATATGTTATTGTCTAGGATCGAAATCAGGCTGATCGTGTAACAATCCAACGCGCTACCAGTGTGCCACTGTCCACGTGTGTTAAGCTATGACTTTATACTTACATTAACCCACCGACAACCGTGTGCTCTAATTCTTTTTCGTTTTTCTCGATTGCGCGAGAACTATTAGGAGCAGACAAATACAAACAAGCTCTTTGATCCAGAAGGTTATTCTACATCAAACAATACTTTCTTTTGGGGAATTGAACTTGGATTGTCTGCGTAACAATCTAACACGATACCTCTACGCCACTGTCCATATCCTTTTAGCTATGACTTTATAACGATATTAACCTAGCGACTACTGTGGGCTCTAGTTTCCTTTCGTTGTTTTGCTCAATTGCTCGAGATTTATTAGGAGCAGACAAATACAAATTAGTTAGTTGTACTGAGGAGGTTAGTCTACATGGTAGTATCATTTCATTTGCTTTAAAAACAAACTTGATTTTTTATCAAATTTTTTCGGCGGTAGCATTGGCCTAATTTGCATACATATTCAAACCCCAGAGTAAAATCTGACTGACAATAGTCAAAATAATATATGGTTTTGGTTCCAACTGTATTGCTTCAGTGGTTATTGAGAAGAAGAATTTTAAAAATTTCCGAAATATTATGCAAATTTGAAGATGTTAGGTACATTTTCAACCAATCCAATTTTCCTTAGGAAATGCACTGCACCAAATATGCGTATTGTTATATATAAAGTTTGAAAGAAATCCATTCAGTTGCTTTATCTAAATCAGCCGGACAATATCGGGGGTATCATAATAATAATAATAAAAGCTGTTACGTAACAGCGATACCGGGGTTCTAGCTGCTAACACTAATGCTGACTTCGATCCGAAGAGCACGCCATTTCAATTCCAATTAGATATCTTCAGATGTAAAGAAATTAGAGCGATATTAATTTGTAAGCATTTTCTAAAATGAGTTCCAGCCTGCAACACTTGTGACTTCATGGTCGTTTTTCACTACCGGGTTATTTTTCATCCTCAACACTCCTATCAGAACGACATGTTTTTACCATGGCCAGTGTAGATTATTGTAATATATAAAATAATTTAGTTTAACGTAATGAGGTACGATTCGATACAATTGTTGATTAGTTTTCTTGTTTGTGTATTTTTTGACGGAGGGGGTAGATTTGAGAATTGGATGTTGAGATGTGTAAGTATTGGTAGGTGTTAAACATGTCATCACTTCCTACTCATAGCTTAGATACGAAATGGCAGTGTCCACTGGGTGTTGCTTTGGACATTCAGTCTGTTGTAACAATGTAAATAAAGAAGCGAAAGCCCGGACAAAATCTACAAATTGCATCACTATAGGTACTAAATTAAATGCACTACCTTCAAATAATCATCAAACGGCTGTCAACTTTACGTAAAAAAAAATTCCGAATGTTATGGTACTTTGACCGAACAGATGTCGCTGGGGAAGTCCAGTGAGCCAGCATGCTAGCCAGCTATCGAATTAAACAATTCAGTTTGTCTCCCATTTGATTCAGCTATAGACGGCTAAATTCAATTCACATGTTCCCGATATAGTGTTAAAACATGTGGAGTTCCGTATAAACCATCCCATGTGTAAATATAGATGAAACTGTTGGCTATTCTGTGATATAAGTCAAAAGCCTATAGCTCAAGTGGTTCTCAAGATCATCCATTCAAACAAATCGTTTCTCACCCTCTCTCTACATGCACGGATGGAGACAAAAATAACGTAATTTGCTTGGATTGAACCCAGACTGCTCGCGTAACAGCCTAACACCGTTAACTGTTTTGAAACGTTTACCTTGCGAAATATTATCTACATAAACATAGCAGCGTATTTTAATAATTTGTTTCTGATATGTATGTATATACGTAACTACATGGCATTTTAAAACAGTAAACCTCGCCACTACAGACTACTGACGTGGCCGTACAACAGCAAGCAGACAGTGTCATTATTCATATTCAAATTTTCTTGCCTGATTGGGAGAAAGAAAGACACAATCGGGCTATTGTTTATCGTTGCACAGATGCAATGCATGGACAGTAACCCTTAGTGGAGAGACTTACAGTTTTAAAACTCTGTATAATTGTGTATATAACAATATATTAGAAACATCTGGAAATCATCGGGTTCGAATCCCGGTAGAGGCAAGCAAATTTTCTCTCTGCATTTATTAAAAAATATATGAAAATCAAATCATTAAAATACAATGCTTCATCAATAAAAGTTAAACATTTAATACCAGTAAAATATCCGCTTTAAAAAAAGCTATTTTGTGTAAGCGCCCATTTACTATAATGTCAAAGTCTTGGTTTTCCTTTAATAAGTTCCAGGGAGACATCGAATTGAACAATTCACGTTACACAACATTTCATTAAGCTACAAGTACACACATCAAAATAGACGGCCAAATTGAATTCACATTTTTCCTGATATTGCCACCAACCTACAACACTGGAGATGTCATACTCGTATTTTACTCCAAGGTTATTTGTTCATCTTCTGCACGCTGTAATCAGAACGATTTCTCAGTCCGTACGAACCATCTGAATTTTATTACCATGATTAACAATCTTTAATTCTATTTCCATGTTGTTGATTTGTAATTGTGGTGGTTATTGCGATTTATTTTTGTCAGTGTCTCATAGAGAGTAGTCTCCCTTTGACCATAACTCGCCTTGTAAGCATTGTCGAATAGCATTGCTACCAACTTCGGTGAAAATCGGTTCATAAACCCAGAATAAATAAGCATCATACACTAAATCCGGTGTAGACCAATTGGCGCAAAAATACTCACTCTGCAGTTTGTACACGAACTACTGAAATCCCGTAAAAGAATCTATACACTTATATTACATATATATCTATACGTACTAAATTAAATACACTTGCCTAATCTAATTTCACAGAACTGTCAAATAAACCGAACGAAATGACCAACATTACGGCACATTGGTGGTGTGCCAGTGTATATCACCTGGCAGTCAAGTGAGCCAGCGTACTAGCGAGATACCGTGCTTTCTGAATCTAAATACAGATAGTCTGATTTTGGTTTTGCATTAGATATTTGTTTAAAATGTCTTAATTGAATAAAGTTCCTGCGTAACAAATATAAACTTCACTGTGAGCTATCCTATGGTTAAAGTTAAAACAATATATATTTAGCCGTTCCAGAGATACATCGAATTGAACAATTCAGATTGCCTCCCATTTGATTAGCCTGGAGCTACTGCCCGGCGTACTGCCGGAATGGACTGCAATTCTCTTTACACTGTGTCGATATTACGTAAAAACGCGTGGAGTTACATTACAATCATCCATATACAAATAGCGGGTGGTTGGTGGGAGATTTGTGTTGCCCTGGTGCTCTAAGAACTTAGGGGCAACAAGAGGCTGTTGTGGCGTTCTGTTATGTCCTGTGATTGTCTTGTATCTTGTCATTGTTTGATGCGAGTGGCGTCGGGGTGGGATTTTGCTGCAAATATCTGAAATTTGTGAACTTTCTACTTAACAAATATAGATATCATTGTGGAGTATCACATGGTATGAGTATTACTATATATATTTAGCAGTTCCAGAGATACGTGGAATTGAACAATTACGTTTGCCTCCCGTTTGATGAAGCTGGAACCCCACACACCAAAATAGACGTAGTGAGTTTAGAATTGACACAGTCTTTGTTTAATTTTTTTTTCCCTTTTATTTTTTGGGGGTTAGGCGGATATTTGATTATTGGCAGTTGAGATTTGTAAGTAATGGTAGGTGTTAATAACCATGTCTTCACTTTCTACTCATAACTTAGATACAAAATATTTCTGTCCACACTGGGTATTGCTTGGGACACTCATTCTGCTTCACAAGAAGTGAAAGCCAGTACAAAATCTACTCAAGACTATAACATGCCGCATGCGACACAATACGTACTAAATTAAATGCACTATACCGTAAATAATTTGCAAATGACTGTCAGCTTTACCAAAAACAATACCGAATGTTACGGTACTTTGGCTGAACATATGTCACCTGGGCAGTCCAGCATATTAGCCTGAGCCATAATACATGCTCGCGATACTATAGGCCTACTCTCTAACTGTACAACATGAATGCAGATACATAGATTTCGGATTTGCTTTACATTTTTGCTGCAATGTGAACTCAATGAACTTTCTGCTCAACAAATATAGATCTTATTGTGAGCTATATCACATGGCAAAATTAAAAACTATATATAATATTGAGCCGTTCCAGAGATACATCGAAATGAAAAATTCAGTTTGCTTCACATTTGTGTAAACTAGGCGCCTGCACACAGAATTGGAAGGCTAAATTCACTTTACTTTTTCTCAATAAATTATTGTGTCCGCAAGAACCATCCATATACGAATGTAGATCTAACTGTTGGCTATCATGTGATATGAGTTACAAGTTAATAGCCAAAGAGTTTATAAAGGTACATTCATTTAAGCAAATCACTTATTCGCTGCAGACATGAAGACAATAAAAACAATGTTCTTTGTGGGGATTGAACTCGGACAGCCCGCGTAACAATCTAACACGTTACCACTGAGCCACTGTTCACGTGGGTTCACCAATGAGTTATAACTACCTTCAACACAGCACTTACCGTGGACTACTAATTTCACTAAATATTTTCACGATATAACGCAAAAACGTGAGGAGTACCGTCAAAACCACCCTGTATGTAAATGTAGATCTAGCTGTGGGTTATCATGTGGTATCAATTTGAAGTCTATAGCTTAAGTAGTTCTCGATATATACCCATTTGAACAAATTGTTTAATCTGTCATTAGATTAACCCAGGGTTTGCACGTGTCAAAATCGCGCATCGGTTTTCTTTAATTTCCGCGAGAACTATTAGGAGTAGACACACAAACTATAGCTTGTCGGACGTCATTTTACATTTAAATAAACTAAATATCATTTTTTTTTTTTTTAAACACAAACTTGAACAAACATTTTGACCTAATTTTTCTGTGGCCATATTTACCTAATTTGCATACCTATTCAGACGCCAGAATGAAATCTTAGTGGCTATACTGCATAGAAGATATGATTATAGTTACAAGTTACTGGGTTCTGGAGAAGAAGATGTTTTAAAATTTCCAAAAAATTATGCAAATTTCAATATGTCTGCCGTACTTCTTGGCCAATCACATTTTCCTTAGGATATGTACTGCACCATAAATGACTCTTGTTATATGTTGTTTCAAACAAATCCATTCAGTAGTACTCTCTAAACCAGCCGGACAAAAAATAGCCAAATTCTGTTCCCACCAATAACAATAGGGCTTCTCGCTGAAAGCTAGAACCCCTAATTAAATGTATACTTAGAAACTGAAACAGCAATATACACTTAAAGTCTGTCGCACACAGGAGCTGCGAGCTGAGCAAAATTTTATTCATGACATTTAAGCCGATGGCTTTCCTTAGATTTCCTGCACACACTAGACTCCGAGCTCTTGTAGAATGGGTGTAGGAGCCATGGTCCTCCAAGAATAACTGAACTCAGATCATATGTGACTTCCACAATAGGTAAAACTTTATTATTTAAAACTAATACACTACTGATCATTACATTGTCATTCAACTATATACAGTCGCTAATCATTTTGATTATTAATAGTAGGCCTAACGTAATGATAGCATCGGAAGCAGATTCATGAAATAATTACTGCACGGATTAATATCCTAAGTTTACTGGCTAGTTCAACCACTGCTTGTTCTCTCCTGTCCCTGTTTTTGAAGTATGTGGACCTTACGTCACACAAACACTGAAAGTCCGGCCATATGTCAACCAATTTGTCTTCAACAATTGCTTCAACACGAATTCTATCGGTGCAGCCAGTTTTTGATCACGTGCTAGCACATGCGATCTAGTTTGATGTCATAATCATCTAGCTTTCTTTTGCAGCACATGCTAAGATGTTTTCCACACCTGGGCATAATTATCAGAGACGACAGATAATTTCCATAATGAAAAAAAAACTTAGGGAAATTGGCCGCACACGAGAGCTGATTACTAAGCTCTGTGGCACTAATGAAATTCGTGGCACACGAGAGCTGATTGCTAAGCTCTGTGGCACTAATGAAATTTGCCGCACAAGAGAGCTGACTGCTAAGCTCAGTGGCACTAATGAAGTTCGACGCACACGAGAGCTGACTGCTAAGCTCTGTGGCACTAATGAAATTTGCTGCACACAAGAGCTGACTGCTAAGCTCTGTGGCACTAATGAAATTTGCCGCACAAGAGAGCTGACTGTTAGGCTCAGTGGCACTAATGAAGTTCGACGCACACGAGAGCTGACTGCTAAGCTCTGTGGCACTAATGAAATTT
>JAUELC010291743.1:0-15678 GCA_031471745.1 Cryptochiton stelleri
AGTAAATTTCACAATTTATTTCTGGGTCAGTGTTTAATGGCATCACCTTTGAACAAACGAAGATAAACAATAAGTTTATATACAAATAGATTAACCACTGATACATGCACTTACTGTACAATTGTAAAATTTTCAGGGTTTTCAGGGACAATACTTTTTTTTGTATACCTCTCTGTGACTCCATTCCAAGAAATATGTTTATTAAGTTCCACATATCATGCAATATAGTATAGACTTGCCGTTTACACAATTTGTCTCGTAACACAATGGACGTATTTAACAATTTAAAACATGAATAAATAAAGCAAAACCATTTTTACTCATAATCTTTATTTAAACATTTAAAAATTATTTGATATTACAATGATCCATATTATAGACATGCAATGGCCGCAGAATATCATGTTAAATGGACTCGGCGCTTCTTTGGAGCATTATCTACAGATTATGTTTGAAAACTGTTATTAAGGATACCTAGGAAAGACAAAATTTAAAAACATTAGATTACAAAATGGAAATGCAAAAAACAAAAATATAATAACAATGGTATTTAACAATTAAACCTCTAACATATAAGTACGGTTTATTATTTCATAACAATTATTTCGTTACAACTTAATAACAAGTATCAAGGGTTGGGTAATAAGCATGAACAAGTAATAATATACACTTAAATGGAATAAACTCAAACGTTGCATAAAACAATGGTCAATATAAAAATGCATCGTCACGAATAATGTTAGTATATTGCTTTGTTTCTCCATCTATTATGTAACGTATCACTTCCATGATGCAATGTGATTACTTTTCATTGTCTAGATGTTACTATTGCAAATATCTCATGGACTTTATACATATAGTTTTGAGAGACAAAGCATGCCACCAAACCATTGGACTAATGTCCCAGACGGGTTGTCTTGAATATCAGAAAGTTCAATTTGGGACTTTTGCAGACCACAATACAATTCTGTCTGCCCAATGGACATATAATCAAATTAAATGGCGTGTCAAAAAAGGCGTGTCATGTGCCTTATCCTGTATCGAGACAAATTGTCAAAAAATGTTACAAGTGTATATATCATCAGAACATCGAGAACTCACGCTTTATCTAGCATTAAGATAATTAATAGTTGAAGACGTTTAATATGTATAAACATAAAACAAAATTAACTACATGCAGCAGTGTGATGTCCGTGCCAAACAGTAACTCAGTTGGTGAATGTGGTCCCGAATCGTAGCGTCTATCTTGCATATAGTGGCATTTTCCAAGGTCAGCATATTTTTGTGAACAAAACAGTTGTAGTAAAAGTGTTGTGTTACTGCAATGAAAGAGCAACATTTCGCCTTTATATAAATATTAAATCACAACGAAAACATTTCTTATACAAACTGTAGCGCTGAGCTACAAATTTGATTACAACTTTCAGTTCAGAGACAGGTTTCTTCAAAGAACGGAGCTTTATATATTTAAAACCAATTGAAAATATATTTATTTTGAATAAGCAAAGGTGGACAGAAGTATAAGCCGAAATATTAAATTAAATGGATCTGTGATTTAGAGAATCATAGTTTAACACAGTGCCTTATTTATACAGCTATATACATTAAATAGAAAGAAAAAGATTAAATTAAAATTTTTATAAAACAGCAAAATCTGGAATATTGTCGTAAAACCTAAATATTCAATTCCTTCATAATCAATATATACAGCAGATAGATTAACATATTTTTGCATTTATAAGCAAGCCTTTGTACTTATACTGACTGAACTTACAACTTTCATGTATCAGAATACTCTTTCTTATGTACGGCTGTCTATAAATAATAATATATATTCGATTTCAAAATCGCATAAAGGTTCACTACACCAGTTTTGCCTATCAATACCCGGTGACAGAAATTTAAACAAAGTAAGCGAGGCCTCTGACACGATTCTACTGTAATGTCTGTCTGTCAAGTGTAGGTCCTGGTGCCTGAGAATTCATACAACTGCCACCAATGGAATATCATGTGATTCTAATCTCTAACCGAGTTGAACGTTAAACGTGTGACGACACGAGGTTTTAACCAATGATAAAGCGAGAAGCAACAATGAACCACGCCTCTAATTATATTGGTCTGTAACACTTTCTCGGGATACCTACAGTTTATTTAGCACCTCATACATAGGATTGTTTAGTTTTTGTTGGACTTGGTGGGTTGTTTTCTTTCAGATATAGATAATACGTGGAAGAATTACCCTCACGTCGTAGGATTGTTTGCATAAAGTCTAGACGAATCCTCCCTGCCCAAATTCATGAAAGACCCATTTTAGATTACCTGATGTGGACACGCATATGGCAACAGTTTCGCCTGGATATCTTACGCACATCATTGAAGTCTACTGCCGGGCGGACAGTTCTAAATACACACAGACTTAGCAGTCGAACTTTGGCAAATGGACAAAATAATGCTTTTTGAGAAAATCTTTTCTGTTGGCCTTAATGTAAACCAAACACGTTGGCTATATTCACAAAACTAAACAGGATATTTTAATTAATATAGATTTTATGTTGGAGCATGACTTTAAATTGTTTTAAATATTCATAAACCAAGAATTTTCAAATTTTCAACAATTCTGATTAATACAGATAGTGTGTGCAAATCATAATAATTTTAATAAAACAGGAAGTTAAATTGTTTTAGTTATGCATTATTTGATGAGAAAGTTCTCATAATTTTACATTATTTCAAGAATCACTTTATACATACACAACCTTGGTGCGTTTTACCTGGCTTCAATTAATAAAGACAAATATAACAAAATAAATCCTAATAGATATATGTAAACACCCAAATGAGGGAAAGATTTAGAGCATAACGAATCTTCTCAAATATATTGTTACTCGTCGCAAGAATTACAAATTTAATTTATTCACCTTATTAATTTATAGGATTGACATATAAAAAATAAATATATTTTTGTTAAAAATAAAATCGAAAGGCTTCATATAGAAACTAAAGCAATCTTTAAAACGGTTTGTTGATGTATTTGAAGACATCGTTCCATTAAACTACTAAACGGCTACATAAGCGGCTATATATACACACAAAAAATAAATATTGTGAACAATAATCACTAAACAATATATTAATTTAATATATTTCTTTCTTTACCATTGGCACAACCTAAAAATAGTTTAATTTCTCTTCTACTTATTTGTATTAATTACGGAATTATATAAATAAGTAAAGTTAAAAATGAATGTATACTATCTTAAATGTGTATTAAATTTACAAATTGTGGACAGGACAGGCGTGTCAACATCACATTTCACATGATTTTACGTTATTATTGAAAATTTATTGACTTTTATTTATTGATAAGCTTTTTTGAGTGATATTGATTGATATCGATATTGTGTAGGAAATATTTCGACATTGACATTTTTTAAATATCGTGTTTTATTGACGTATATTATTGTTTTCTGATATATTGTATTAAGAAATGTTCAACTGGCTGCTTGCTTAAATCATTTATTATATTTTTTCCTACAAATACCTACATGTATTTGTATCTTTATTTTCCTTATCTCCTTTGCTTTTTGATCAAACAGAAAAATGTTTTCATATTTACGCAAAAAACAACAACAAATAAATAAACAACTGCCGCCTCCTATGAAATTGATTACATATATTCATATTTTTGAGAGAAAAAAACCCTGGTATAACTATTTAAATGTATAAGTCAAAGAACACATATATGTAAATTTAAATTTAACAGAAAATCATGCAGGGACTTTTACCTATCACATTTCTACGATAAGCCATGCTCAAAACAATTTCTTCATTGTTAACATCTGTCTATTTCAAATTTGCCCAAAATAAGCATGTTTTCGACAAATTTTATATATTTTTTTAAATATATTTTTTCAGTTATTGTATATTTCCATTGGGAATAACGTTGAATGCACAGCCTTGTACACGTGGAAAGGTAACACCCTCATTAAATATATATTTCCAATTATTAATCACACTGATACACGATTTATAGATTTCGATTTATTAAAAAAACAAGGATCATTTCATATCCTAAATAAAACCGTAAAGCCAAGTTTATCGATTAATCTGAATTGCTATGGGTAACCTGAACATAACAAGAGAAGGCAATAATTATTTATTTGTAGTTATTGACAAGATATAGAAACAGGAGTACACAGACACTATGTTAACTTGAAATGTATGTTCAACTGTATACGTAAGCTAATTGAATAGACAAAAGTAAATGAATATGCCCAGTCTCGTATTAAATAGACAGGACATATTCGAATTGTTTTTTGTTTGTTTGTTTATGCACCATGTACATGATTATTAGACGAAATAAAACATATTGGAATATATTTCTAAAGATAATCACACTGGCACAGGGTATATGCATATACAATACCACTTTATATCCTATATCTTCTTTCCCCCACAGTAACAGAGAATGGACAGGTTCCATACATTTCCATGAAATAGGTTTTAATAGTTAATGTATCTTCATCATATAGATTGAAGCTATAGCGTAACAATGAGCTGTTTCGTAAATGTGTATTGTATATTCACGAGTAAATAATGATGCGACGCATACATTCTGCATGGTTTGCACTTTAAATGGGTTTATTTCTTTAAAGGAATTACAATTTTCGTAAGCTTCTTAAACTATTGCTAATCGCGATATATATTAATTAACAATTTGTGATACTGTAGTTTAAAAAAAAAAAAAAATAGTAAAAAATGAAATTCCAACCAATCAATAAACTTTGGCACGATTCCCTGATTCTATTATTCTGTGATGTTGGTATAAATCCAACGCTTACTAAAGCTGCAAAATCTATTTTTAAAAAAAATGTTTTTTTAAACCATTTCCCTGCAGCTATCACGCAAACGTTTATGTACTCAAAATGATGAAAACTGAATTTGAAAAAACTATATATAAATTTCATGATAACCGGCCACATTAGCATTCATAATTGAAATAGGACCATATAAATGATTGGAAGGGCGCTAATAAGCTGTCACTATTTGGAAGGCACAATGATCAGCTTATAATATCTACTAGTTTTTGTCGTTTTGTTTTTGACCCGTATAAGTAAAAAGATCTATAATTATATTTTAGTAGAATAACTGGTCAGCTTTGTATTAAATAAAAGCAAAGAAAGTCAAATACAATCAATATGGTGGCTTTATTTTAAGTCATCTCCAGAAGAGTATATACAACGTTACTGTGAATTTCATTAAATATACATGTCAGAATTATGGTTTATGCATAAGTATTGCAATTATTTTGATTGGCCAGACAGTAAAACATTAAGATAGATGCAAGTTAAGACATATTCATAATAAACTGTATACCTCAAATTGTAAAAAATGGCTTTACAACTACACTGACAAATGTCTTTATTTCTACTCAATGTCATTACCCCTGACTATTATCCATATATATTTTTAATACCTGTATATAATCCAATCCAGTGAACAAATAATCAATGCATATTGCTGGTGATTTCAATCAAACGTTTATACAATTATTTTATTTCTGTTATGTGTCCTGTTGTGTAAATCATATGTACCGAAACATCGTGTTTATCACGATAAATAAATCGATATCTATACTTAAGTGCCTACTGGTTCGTCCACAATACACATCCTACATATGTATATTCTAAAAAAAAAAATTTAAGTTATATTATGTGATTAGCTCATACTGTGTACATTAATATAACAACTATTACTTCAAAAAATTATATACATTTTTAACCGTTTCTGCAATCAAATCCCCCCCCCCCAAAAAAAAGAAAAAAAAGAAATAATAGCCTAAAAATGCCCATGAATCCCATTTAAAAATCAATTTTGCCTACATGATTTAATTATTTGACATCGCATCAATCCATGGTTTTGATTAGAAACGTAATTTATTTATTTTGTCTACTTAAGACATACAACAACAAAAATACGTCAAAAATTAAAACAACAATAGATTAGTTAAACATATTTATAAATTGACAATTTCCTGCCAAAATCAATACAAAGGCATTGGATTAACGCAATTGTGATCGAGAAATAACCAACAAACGGTCATAGTATATGGACACAGAGAATATCTTGTCGAAATAGTTTTTTTTTTCTTTTTCAGGCTTTATTTTAAAACCACGTAAAAAAAAAATGTTACACGAAGTACAAGGAAGATGCAAGTTGATTTGGAAACAAAAATTGTTTAAGATAAATAATATTTTGATAAAAACGTTTCTAACTTAATTCATAAAGTATATGTAGAATCCCGGTGGAGGCAAGCAATTTTCTCTCTCTGCATTTATAAAAATATATATAAGGCCTGTATAATGTATAAAGATTCTATAATTATCGTACTTATTAATGTAAAATGTTGCCAAAAAAGTAATAATATACACATATAAAAAAAATTAATCATATAACTTAATCTCCCAAGTAGGTATTAAAATTTAGATGACAGCATTACCATATAAACAGTAAAATCGTACATGTGTTTGTTTAAATTATAGTTGGTGTCTCTTGGTCCGTCAAAATAACTGGGCGATTTACTATAGATATATGGCGAGGTTAAAACCAAACGACTTCTAATCTACACAGCAGAACACAAATCCATCACTGCATAATAGTTTTCTTGGAGATTTCCAACATTCTGAGAGGAACAATCAAAACAGTACTCTCCTTAATCCAATCTCTTCCGATTTTTTGTCATTCTCCCTCTGAATTATTATTTTACAATCCAAAGTTGAGCAGACATGATTTTTTTACCAAGGCAAAATTTGTACCCGCTTAGTACTACTTGGTAAAATGGTTAATATAAATTTGCCTCAAGTCCAACAAAGCGTCAGTATCGGAAATCTATTCGCATCAAACGTTCGTAAAATTATGACTTTTTTTTCTTTCCAATAATCCATGCGCATGGAGTTTTATGAATCCATTTATCATATACCGTGTGTCGTTTAGCTAATATATTTAACAAATAACACGAGGCAACATCCGCATTGATTTTTCACAAAACGTGTCGTTGTTATCCATATTAGTACGACTTTGCCTAAGGCCTGGAGATCACGGCAGTGAAAAATGGTCCCATTGATCTTGGAGAGTAGGTGAAAAGCTTACCAAGGATGAGCTGTGAACAAACTGATTGAGAGGACGCTGGCGCATGAAGGGAGAGCACCCAGTTAGTCCGTCGGCAACCCCTGAAGCATGTGTAGAATTGGCCACGAAAAACAATCAGAATCCACGTTAGGCTTTAGCAACCCTATACCGAATGCAAGTAAAAAATACTCTGGAAAAATAAGTTTCTACTGCCACAAATATGGACTATATGTAATCCTGATTAGAATTATTTATCCATCTCATTTTGAGTGGTTCTTTTTGCAAGTCTGTGAGTATGCCTATCTTGTCTTGTTTTATGGTTTCACCTTCAGGCATATCGTCACCGATTGTTTGCTGAACTGATAAATTCCTTTTTTAATATACTTCTATAGTTCAGTTAAAAGCCTGTATCTACAGTCTGATGACAATGTCGAGATGACATCAACTGAAACAAAAACTAACTGTAGTTCAGTCTCAGTTTAAATATTTAAAAAAAAGACCGACAATCAAGACTTTAAGTTAACCATCGAACTATACACCAGGATATGTTGTTTCCAACACCTTCGTGGATGATAGTCTCAAACATTTAAACAAATAATATATTGTGAAACAAAAACAAGTACATAAAACAAAAACAACTCTATACAAATATTTGAAAGTCTGTGTAACAAAGTCCGAGTAAAAGCATTTATATTTATTAATACAAGGTTACTGGATTACAGCACATTTAAATTTTAGAAGAAAATAATCAAGGGAAAAACTGTCGAATTGAAATTATAGCTTTTGACTGAATTGTCGATTCATCGGATGAAAATACACAGCATTGTCTATGGAAAATATATATGATCGTATCGTAACGTAGTGGACTAACAAAAAACGTACTTCTTGCATGGAATTATAAATGGTGCACTGTATAACGTATATTTTGTGAAAGTGTTATATACCAACAACTGTGATTTTCTTCAACTGGTGACACATATTGTAGAGGAGAATCAATCGCTCTTTATCAAATCACATAATTTAGCTGGCATGCAGTTTATGTCATAACAGCAAATGGTTAACTTAGACCAAAGCTATAGTCAGGACCAAACAAAACAATTACAAGTCAAAACACAAGCCAAGATGATTCAATTCCATATCAATTTTTTTTCTAACAAAATCGTCAATAAGTATTTACCATGAATACTAGTCTTTAGGATTATATAATCATATAATACATTATGCTTTCAAATTGAAATTGAAATATTAGTTATAGCATATATATACTCTAAACTAACTTACAAACAAAACTAAGGATAAAACGATGCATCTTAAATAACAAAACTGTATATATAATAAACGGTATGGACATTTATCAAGTTTTTTCGCTATAATCAAACAAAATCTAAGAATCAAACGTTTACCAAAATAACTACAAAAATAGATGAATATATATGTCAAGCATTTGCATGTAAATGAACATTTTTTGCCAATTATAAGGTAAACAAATCATTAGAATTTTCTGTTCCTGGTGACATATTTATTAAAATTGTTAGCTTAATTTTAATATTTCAAAAGCAACACCTAAACCATGTGACAACATACTTAGTAGAATAATGTATATTATGAAGGGGACTCTTGTAAACAAAAATATGTAATTTTGTCTTATAAAGTGAATGCTTGAAAGTAAAATAGCAACACGCTAAATGGCGCTGTGAATGTATCAAACTCTAATATATATTTTCCAGTTTTATATCAACAGCAACATACATAAAAATATCTATTGCTGTAATAACATTAAAAATAACAACAAAAATTCAAAGATTGAAACATATAATTAATTGACTTCAAGGATATACATTTTGCTCCATGATGATGAAAAATGACTGCGCGTTGTCAAGCTAGAAAATGTTTTCTATACCAATGAGGTAGGTCCCGTTGCTTAGTTTTAAATTAATTTTAAATTTAATGTAATTATATACAGGTACGTCGTTGTCGTCTTATATTATCACCAAAATTCCCGTGAGCTATATATATCCTTAACGGACAAAATTAATCTACCTAGGTTAAAAACAAACCAAATAATACATACGAGCCGAGAACCTTCCCGCATAAGCGAGAAACGAGAGGGTAAGGACAGCAAAGGCTATATCAACTGTTTTTGGCGGAGTTTTATTCCTAAGATTTTCCCCTTTTACTCTCTGAACCGTACTCTGTCCCTTGTTTATCCGCACTTTGGCAAGAATAAATATTTAATTTTCTTGACGAATTTACTCATCAAGTCGTTTTGAAACTATCAAATAATGTTTCGAGGGGAACATGTGAATAGACACATACATATATACACATTTTTCTTACATATGCACAAACAAATCCATCGAATTATTTTTTACCAATGAAATCGATAGTCATATTATTAACCCAAAAAATAAAAGTGTTTGTTATGTATGCATGGCTGTATCTATGCCTGTATAACTCAAGGTTAACAATAATTGGTGTTAATAAATCTGCATCAATACTAACAGTTGTTTAAATCAAACGACACAAATATTCCATTATTTGTGATCACATTTGTATACACACAAGAAAAGCATCCAATAAATATTTATAATTAATATCGTCTAGGTTTGGAAAAATTCATATAATTTTATGTATGTTGTCAATAAATTTATATATTAACACATACACTTTTGGAACTTCTATAGGTAATTTCTTTAAAATCTACTAACCCATTCTACTTTGTCTAAACTCATACAGTATTTTATTTGTATTTTTATAGTTTCTTATTTCCTGAACAATGTCACTTAGTATTCCCTTCTCTTTAAAAAGACAAACTGAATGTTTCAACGAGACTTACATCGTTAAATAATAGAAACAAATTACCAAGATTCCTGTAGGTGTATCTAGTAAGTTAATAATGCGCTTTATTTTGAGGCAATAATACCAAATAGGATGTTGAAAGCTTGGCGGAGAACAATTCATTTTTAAAAAATTCTGACATACCTTTAGGTTTGACTTCCGTAGTTTGGGCAAAACTTTGAAACTTGTTGCGAATAAAAAGAATAATTAACTAAACAAAAATAATTAAAATACGATTTACTTTGACTGTCGAGAAGAGAGGATAAGTTAGCGGGGAAAAGTAAAACAAGTGTATTCAAATCACGAAGTAGTGGTGGTTAGGATTTATATTCCATATATATATATAATATCATTATAGGTATGTGCTATAATGGGTTTAGAAAGCGGCTATTTTGAGCGGGAGATCGGAGGTAGCTCGTAACCTCCTCTGTTCCTGGCCTTCAGTCTGACCTCGGATTGGTTGAGAGACCCGACATTTTGGGCGGGTTGATCCACACGTGGTCTCACATTATCATATTCCACAGAATGGCCTCTGCTTGGGTACCTACAACTGGCTCAGCCCTCACTACATTTGTTCTTTCGTCTAAACTACATTTATTAACGTAAGTATGACACACATTTCTGACAGATGAATGTGCGGTAAATCGATAAACACGCATAAAGAGGTAACTTTAATTCACGTACTTTTTTAATTGGTTAACTAGTAAGGCTATATCAAGGCATGCGGTATAAGACAGTGGTGGTTGTAGAGAAGCATGGCGGTGATGTTCAGCCTAGTCAGCTCTATCCACTCCCCTAATTACACTGCTCTATTCATAGCGCCTCATTCTAACGCAACCCTTATCATTTCATCACATTTCGATTGTGCTTCACAGTCAGCTATAGTATATTGGTGAAACTCAACACTAGGAAGGAGGCAGGCTCAAGTGATTTTTTCCGCCACAACACGTCTCGTTTATCACCTATCTACTGCATCCAAAATGGCGACTATAGATAGGCGACGTTCTAGCCTATGACATAAGATTTACAGTGTACGACTAAAGAACAAGTGCTCGCCCGTTCGACTCAGTTAATGTTTCTATCTGATGTAAATATAGTAAACTTTATTTAAACTGCCTTAAATCCGGAAGAAATCTGGCGTATATTGTACGTATAAGGTATAATTACGGCTCTGATCCAGACGGAATTAGAGTATGACTGAAGAAAGTGAGTTGTGTGCCAAATAATGTCATCGGTTCATACGTAACCTCAATAAGAGTGCTGGACAGGGCTGCCGGGTTGACATGTTAACCTAAGCCAGGCTTGGAGAGGCTAGCTGGCTCACATAAAAAGCCAGGGAATCGAGATATAACATCTTTACATGGAGGGTAACCGTTAGGCAGGCATGCCATTCTTATAAATATAAAATGTTTTCTAGCTAGCATTGTAAACACTGTGAAATTATTATGAAATAAAACATTGTACCCATGCAAAGTTGTGTTTCATTTTCTTTCACATATAAGCTATTTAAAGATAACATATATTATCCATAAACATTTCCCATAAACTTCATTTCCTCCAAACTTCAAAGTATAACATTGCTTTAAATACTCTAAACAATATGAAAACATTCCAGAACGATATAGATGGAGCGAGTATTGAAATGGAAGATGGAAAATCAAATACACGAGTTATTATTCGTATTGTCTAGGACATGTTTTGATTAAATAAAAAGCAATGTAACCAATTGAATTGTTTCAGCTATCCTATTTAGAGACATGAAATTTAACCATGACAGGCCATGCATGTATGCTTAATTGTCGACACTAGTACAACACCAATGAAGCTATTCTATACAGCGTATTTAGCATACCGGTACCCATTACCCGGTTTTGTTATTCTATACAATTATGAAAACTGTATGGGCTACACATACTAAAGTATATACTAACATATAGTTTAACAAGACAGTTAAATATTGAATACATCGATATAATACAGTGAAATAACTATGCATTGTGAAAGCAGTTATAAATTACCAGCATTCATCAAATCAGGAAGTATAAATGTCGTTAATGACATTTGCGAAGAAATATACCATCAGGAGCAATGCTAGTATATAAGATACATGCTGAAAACAAATTTAGGAATTAGTCAAATAATGACATGTTGAAAAAAGAATAGATAAGTAAATATGTATAGGCGTACAATGCTTTGCAGAACTTTAATGTAGGCATGCTAAGTAAAATCTCAAAATAATTATGGATTATGTTTACAATTTTGCCAGGCTTGTTAACTTATATATGATAAATTATATGAGGTTTGATCTCAGAAAAGTTTATATATCTAAGACATGGCGAAATGAAAATGAAAGAAGAAAAAAAAGACATTGCTATGCTAAAAATGTAAAGTATATATTAGATGGAGCATATAATCTGCATTCTATTGCTCAAGTCAGGCCCAAAGTGAGGGCCACGTCATAGAATATATTTAACATACCTGTAAGCCCTTTTATCACGTGAGTAGAGTAATACTGTGTGTTTATCAGCCTGTGAGAGGCACTAAACGTTATTTAAAAGGTAACATTGTTCTTCAAGCTCAAGAACTGTAATATGAGATATATAGTGGCACTTAATCGAGATATCCTTAAACAATTATCTGTATATTTTTTGCTCATGTGAAATGAGACGGCGAAAGTATTAACATTTAAATAATAATGTAATGTTAACACATATAATAATACAATTGAAATATGATCGGAATCAGGACAACCATAGCATAGGAAATACAATTTTAGATAACAAGAAGTTTCCCTTCAAATTATTCATAGATGAATTCTGTTTTTCATTGTGACAAGCGGGCCTACACCTACTGACTCATCTGGATGTAAGACGGTACAGGATACTGAACTGCCAATGCTAAAGACTTATTTGATATATTTTAATGATATAAACTATAAAAGCCAGTAACCTAGTAAACCAGAAACACGGTTGAGATTCCTTGATGTGTTAATCAGTTCAGTATGTCATTGGGTAAAGGCCATGTAACCACGATAAAGTTATGAACAACTTTCAGTTAATGTTAGAAGTTCAAAGTTTGAAATCGATAGCGAACTTGTCAATCCGTTCATTGATGACAAGTGCACATTGGTTACACACTAAGTCCAGATGCACTTGTACCGTACAGCGCCAAGATGTTTTATACTCCTATTGAATGGTTGAAAATACTTCACATCCATAGACATATTTACAACACACAATGACAATAAGGTACTCAAATTCCACGTGTGTTATCACCTTGCTATTTAAGTGTTGTCTGCAAGATTTCATTGCAAGAGTGGTTTAACATCACAAATATGTAATATAAACACAGATGAACGAGTTAACAAGATGTTAAAGATGCCGTGATTAATCTCCAATTTAAAAAGTGCAAAATTGTGAAAGTTGACAATCTGTTTGGGCACTGCCACAATGTAAGACAGAAACTTAATATGTGTAAAATAGACCTTGAATCTTAAAGAAAAGAGCAATGCTTTGCATGTCAAGTGCACCACAGAAACTTATAACATATAAATTAAAAATAATTTAAATAATAGATTTCGCGAAAACCTAAGCAAACCCATGGATATTGCGATAATATTCCCATTAAGTTCTACTTTATTGGAGACATTTCTTGAAAAATGTCCACAAATAAGAACATTTTGAACAGTGGTGTGTTTCAATGACAGGGAACTAAACCATCAGTCTTAATATGCGTCAAAATAGATTATTTTTAATGTAAAATGTTGCTCATGCAAAAAAAAACTGGGGTACCGCTTTGACGTACAAGACGCATTCAAAATGGGGGTTTTGTCTACAAAATATGAATCAAATGAGCTGGTCAGACGCAAATTTTCGGCTTGGCAATATTTAGCTGTTGAATTGATTCGACAAAGTTATCTATCCTTGGCATCAATTAATTCAAAGATTTCATACATTTGTTGGTATATGGTGAAATCACTTCTAAAAGTGACAATTACAACCTTCCAAACTGAAATTCCAATTTGGAGTTTAATATTCAATGCTATTGCCTCATCGTAAACACACTTAATTATGTTTCCATCGCTATAAACTAACGGTATAGAAACACGAGACTCCCCATATGGATAAAGTTAGCTGAGGACAATCCAAATTCTAACAATCTATCTTTAAAGCATCAAAAAAACCCAATAGCTTTGCCACCACCATGATATAAGTGAAATATCCTTCAGACTTCAGTAAAGCTAAAAACACCCATCAAAACAAACCTTACAAAAAGACTGCCAGTGTTTGTGTCTCCCTCACATCGAGTGAAATGGATTTTAATACCAATACAATGGTCTTGCTTTTGGTTCCGCTTTTGCAGCCTGATCAAATCAGACTAAAGCTCAACTCACACAGGGCACGACAAGACGTTGCTTGCTGTAGTATCACTCAAAAAAATATAGAATACTATTATGTAGAATGCTTCATACTGGAAGCAGGACACTCATCTGCTGTGTTATTTACCATTGAGACACCCTTGCCTGAGCGAGTCAGTCAGTGTCACAACATTGGACTGAAAGGTGTTGCATCGCGTCCAAAATGCACAGGGCTCAAGGGACACGATGTCACAGTCCATCTTGTGCAAATTGGGTTTAAGTCAGTAGGGAGTCAAACTATGACTAGTTGTCCACTCAGTAAAATGTAACCGGGTGGGCTAGCTGTAGGCCCTGATTTTTTCAGCATTGATACTCCAGTGCCGCAAAACTTCACAACAGATTGTCCTTAATCTTCCATCATTTGAGTGAAATAACCTGGAGAATGGTGTGGTGAATTCGTACACTCACCGAGATGCTCTACGGATTCTTCGTGGCCACAGGGAAACGATGATCAGGCAACAAAGGCAGCTGGAATCGGGGGTGCAACATGGCGGCAAGATGTCGAAGTGCCAAAGACACATAACTGGAGCATTACTCCAGAGGGCTAGAATGGTTGTGAATTATTACATGGTGATCACTACATCCCTCCCCCTCCAAAAGCAGACTTGTCTGTGAAATAACTTTCTCGAGAGCCAAGCAGGTGTCAGTTAATATATGGTGGTCACTACATCGGCATTGCTGGACAAACAAACAATGTTAAACCCGTAAAGATTGATAAAAAAAAAATGTTCTCATTGGGTTCACGGAAGATAGTAAGGCTTTCCTCTGACATCAATGGGAGATCTAGCTGTGTGAAGTCAACCACAACCAACTGAAATTAATAAATACAGTTTGTAGCGTGTTGAATATTCGTAACTATGCCTCTATTTCATTTTGAATCCACAGGTCACTATTATAAGATGGCTTCACAAAAAGAGCTGGATTTGTTCCTGGCAGAACCTGAGAAGTATGTTCCTCCGCTCGCTCCACGACAATTACCTCCCCCTGAATTGCTCCCAAAACGGCGATATATTGAAGACATTGGGTCATCACCGAGATACGAGCTTCAAGGTTACTGTCCAGTTACCTTCCTGGCTGGAAAGTGCAGGTTCGTGATGTGTGTAGATGTAACTTTATGTTCTGAGCCCAGTTCTTCAAAGAACAATTGGCCATCTGGCTAAGGGCAGCAAGTTCCGAGCATAATCATGCTGTCTTTACTTAACACTGGAGGAGCATTATTTTTCCAACAGAGCAAAATGCTTCACATTTTATGGTTGTGTTAGTGTGGCTATTTACTGCTGGAGTACACCGCCGTC
>JAUELC010291854.1:0-23328 GCA_031471745.1 Cryptochiton stelleri
AATTATCAATATTATTATTTCGAAGTATTATCTGTTTATTTAAACAACGTAATTTTCATAAAGTATGTGATAATTCCCCTTGATATTATGGTAATTCTCTTCATTGATCATCAATGCATTACTTTTTTTTCTCTCACACATATTAAGTCAGAAGGAAGTTTGGATGTCAAGATAAAGCGATCAAGGCAGTCATGAAGGCCAATTTGGCAGGGGAGGCGAAGTTGTATATAGTGAACTATGTATAAATGAACCGCCACCGGGACATGTAACCTTCAAGGATAAAATCACAATGGCATACGAATGTTGACTGATGACCTCTTGTTCTAGATAAAATCTCAGAGACAAGTTTTGCAATAGTTCTTAGTCTCGAATTGTTATACATGTATAAAATAAAATATTTATTATGATACACCTACTTGTTTTGAGTATTTATTTGAGTATATTCATGCAGCATTTTTGTATATCATATGGAACTACAGGAAATCCCTCTAGTTGTATGTTTTAGTAATTTTTTCCAAATACTCGTCCATCATTAAATCTTGGAAGATATCAAATTTATACAGGATCTCGTTAAAAAATCCTTTAAGATGTCAATAAAAATTGTATAGGATTCCATTGAAAAACCCTAAAGGATATCACAGAAAAATCCTATAGGATACCATAGAAAAATCCTATAGGTTCCTATAGGATACAATAGGATTCTATAGGATACAATAGAAAAATCCCATTGGATCCTATAGGATACCATAGAAAAATCCTATAGGATCCCATAGAAAAATAGGATTTGTCTGTAAGGGCGGCGGCATACGAAAAACGCATGCGCGAAATTTGAACTTCCGCAAAGGCAAACTGGGCTGTGTGAAGATTCTGTCGGTTGTCGTTGGAAAAGGAACCGTACACATCGACCAAACAACGAGGGAAGCCTGCACGATAGCCTCCATAGTATATAGTTGTTTATAAATCCTCAGTTTTGGAGTACGGCTTCGACCGCGTATAACGCATTATACCAGGTCTAGGAACTGGTCTAGTGAGATCCATGCTAAATGTATAACTAGTGGAACGACAGAGAGGCAGTGTGCATGATGGGACCGTATGGGATGGAAAACTATATGTTATTACCATTACGAAACTCACCAGTGTATTCTCGGATCTCTTCTACTCCATATTATATGCCGTACTTCCTTGAGCACTCTCACGGTAATACCAGTAGCAATGGAGACAATATATAACATAATTAGTAACCACTCTATTTAGTATATACTGCACCACTATGTGACTATAGCATTGGTATAGGAAACGCTTCTGAGAAATGACCCGTCAAATGATGACTCACGTATACATGTAGCCTATAAGATTTTTTCCGGTTTATACTAAATGTTCTCCGTCACAAACTCCAGTATAAAAAAAACAAAACAATAAATCCCATTCACTCTCTTCATGGAAAATTACCACATTGCCCAATCCAATTAATCCTGTTGAACGGTGTTTATACGATATAAATATGACATCAACTTGCGGTTAAGGAAGAAAGAACGGAAATTATAAAGCTCCCTCGTTAGTTGCTGCTTTCATACATTTGTACCTGCATATACACTATGTTATTTCTGTCCAACCATCATATCCTGTATAAGTCACGCTCTAATTCATTCTAAAGTAGAGATTTAAATCATCTTTCGTCGTGACGTAAACTCTAAGGCATTGACAATCCGTTTCGTTGATTGCTTAAAAAACTAATGTTTCGTGCAGTTTGCCAACACTGTGTCTAATTCCCGATTTTACATGAGTTTTTCACCCTCTAAATGCCTGTAAAATGAATCGGGCCCTACGGCGACTTTTCTATTATGTTTAATTTTAAATCAGTTAGTAAAATGCTGACAACTCATTCAGCCGCCCACTTTTTGGGGTTTAAAGTACTAAAATAACAACAACGTTCGGAAGTCGTTACAAGCTAGCCATAGTCTCAAGTCGGCCTTCCTCAACCATTTCTCTTCATGAAACTAATAGTATAGTTTACGGCGACGACAGGAGCCGGAAACAACCGAGGGATGTTCCGATATGAGTCTCCGATCATCCACTTCCGAGAGGCCGAAAAAAGGCGAGCTCTACTGACTAGGTCTAATTCATCTCGGAAGTTATACAGTTCATTTTGGGCACGGGAGGTAACTCTTGTAGATCTAATTCGAAATGTGTTGTCGTTCTTGTAAGTAGATGACATCATCGGATCTACATTAAACTTAAATTACACCCACAGACCACTATTTGTTATTTGCAACAAGTTGTTGGCGAATTAAAGCAAAAGCCTGTTATTTGAATGTGATTTTAGGTTCAAAACGCGCTGGATTTTCCTTTGTTTTTTTATTTATATATCCGCGATATACTTTGGTAAAAATATCCGGCGATTAACATGACGAATTTTTTGGTAGTTGCGACGATGAATCTCCAAGGTATCGTTTACGGCGACGATAGGAGCCGGAAACAACTGAGGGATGTTCCGATATGGCAATCTGATTCTCGCGAGATCCTCTATGAACTGCGTAATCAAGACGGATCTCCGAGGCCTTGCCGGGACATTTTGTTCGCCTGATTTTGGGACCAACGACTAACTTAGATAGTGAGCGAAAGATAATCTTGACTTCGAATTATATCATAAAATGTATGTCATCTACGAGATAATTGATCAGAACGTGAAAATTCGGCAGGAAATCAAGGGACTATTTTCCCAGATAAGCGGTAAAATGTCAGTTAGTAAAGACGACAGCACAGCTTGATATACCATATAGTTGTAGTTATGTCGTGTTACACGAAATTTAATGTTTGTTAATGAATCAGTATGCAGATATTCTATATACAATGTCATGTATCCTTGTATACTTCCGATCCCCTGTGCTTGGTATTGGCCTTTGTGGGCAGTACATGACGTCACCACCGAGAGTAGGTCGCTTTCAAAGTGTCCCACAGAGCCTCAGCGATCTGTTTTGATCACGTAGTTCATAGAGGATCTCGCGAGAATCAGATTGCTGATATGGGTCTAATTCATATTTGAACATCCCTCGGTTGTTTTCGGCTCCTGCCGTCTCCGTAAACTATATGGAGGTTCATCGTGGCTATAATATTACCGAAAATGCGAAATGTTAATCGCCGGATATTTTGACCAAAGTACTTCGCGGATATATTAAAATAAACAACGGGAAATCCAACTAGTTTTGAAGCTTAAATCACATATACATAACTGGCTTTTGCTTCTATTCGCCTACAACTTGTTGCAAATAAAAAAAAAATAGTGGTCTGTTGGTGTAATCAGAGACTATAGATTGACGAGACGAGATAGATTCGACCAATCGCGGGCTAGCAGCCTATCCCGCCATGTTGTTTACATGGACCGTGGCCCCCTGTCCGTCGGGTGCTGATTCTGTTTTACGTAGCGGCTACAACAGAGGATCGTGCTGTTCAGCGTTCAATACCCCGGAAGGTACGTAAAGAAATCAAAGTATTTATAGAATTAGAAGCTGTGTGTTGTAGACCGTTTGAACGAGGCCTTCAGCACACAACTTCATGTTTATGTGTACATCTCGTTTAGCTTTCAATCGCTCAGTGGATATGATCACTGATTATTATATACAATGCTGTTAGTGTAACTGGCTGTGTTCAGTAAAATTAAAGACGTTGAGATGTTGACAAGTAGCTTTAAATATATTTTCAATTCCCAGTTATATTATGTTATCAGATTATGATTTCTTGGCAGACGATAGAATATGACATAATGTACCTTGCTTTTATTCCTTCCAAAGGTGCAGGACTAAGAGATGGGTGATAACAGCAGGGTAAAAGAGGCATGTGATCCGGTGATAACCTATAATACATAAATTCTCGAATCTGCTACTGTCATATTGAGGAAATCAATTGTATATATGGCGAGTTAATTTATGACAATACATGACAACGAATTAAGACATGTTTGTTTGGAATGCTGACTGTATCAACAGCATTAAATTTGCCACACCCATCACCAAAGTTGACATTACAAGCTCAGCGAAAGCCACCTGCATTTTGCTTTTTTTTGTAGTTTAAAAGCACTGAGTATACTGATGCAGTAACCGCTATTGAAATAATTCCCCAATTGAAACTTTCTTTGGGGTATTGCATACAACTCAAGTAAGGCCAACTATTTAAGTAAAATTGTTATTTTTTATTTCTCCAAACAGAAGTGAAAAATGTTGCATTTGGGTCACTATGTGAAGTCTCCTCGAGTTATTCTGCCTAATATGATTGCCCAAAAGTTTTAGACGGTAAACTCGAAGGTAAGTAGGCCTATTACGTTAATTTATCACCTCCGGTCAAACAGATTAGGAAGGACAATTGTGCAAATATAAATCTCACATTTTAACAATAAGATTATACATGCATAAGTTTTTTGTTTGCTTGTTGGTTAATTTCGAACATAAGGTCAATTCACTCATATGATAACGGTGGCAGAGTGAAGGTATGTCAACAAAGTCCTACCGCCATTGGAGAATCCATACACAAGAGATTAAACACAACATCCGCAATTGTCACTCAATACATTTGTGTCTGTTGTAGACCTCGTTCAAACAAGGGAAGGCATGTGGATTAAAATATACTTTAAAAAGCCCCGAGTTATAACACATGGGCGTGTAATGCAAAAGAAGATACGCCAAAGAACGAAGTGAAGATATTTTAGTTTCCTTCAGCGATGGCTCATCACAACAGTTATAAAATATAAGGCCAATAAAATTAACACATTTTAAGTTTCATCGAGTTCAAAGGACTGAGAAAAAAAATGAATAAATAAAGAAACAAAAGAACCTAATTATTCAAAAAGAAAGGACTCAATACAGAAATAAACAAAGAAAAGAGAAAGAAACTAATAAACCAATTAATAAAGAAATACACTGTTTTGTTTCAGTTCCTGCTACCTCTTCATCCCGGAGGTCTCTACATTTTTGATGAACTTATTTTATCTCCTCCAGTCAAGACGACGTTTGTTAATATCACCGTGTTATCCGTGTATGGTACCTTGAATAACGGCTTTATGGAACTTGAGTTTTACGGCAGAGTTAGGTAATCCGAATAATCATGGAATTATAAATGATTTAAATATTAGAGAACGTTGGTGAAATATGTTATATATAACTATTTCAACATTGTATGTACATTTCACTTTTTGATTGACACCTATGTAACAAGTTCTATTGTTGTGGGTTCTGTCGGTCAGCCACCAGCTGGTCGCTGGACACGCCCATGTTTTATTGTTATTCTAATAGTAGAATGATCTGGAAGGTCTGTTTAGGAAAGTTTGTTGACAATAATTGTATGCTGCATTGTTATTCTATTTTCTAAGATGATGTCACACTCTGGAAAGTTCTATTTCACTTTATATTTTGCTGGTCAAACAGTTGTTAGGGAGCACTTTATTTCTGGGTACTGCTTAAGTTTATTCAAGTTGTGTTTCTGTCAAGTCTAGTTTTTTTACCAGTGCTTATATATGTCCATATTGGATTTCGAACTGTAATATCTGTTTATACTTTGTGCCTTTCACTGTCCAAGAGACATTTAAATATTATTATCCTTCAAGGAACTTTTATACACGTGAATATTAGTTTTCTGAAGTGAGATCAATACAGACACTGTGTTTTGTGGTACATGGATTTATTTCTACCGCTGACGTTTGACAGCTGTTACCGAAGTTAGTTTGCCTGTCTATATAAAGCTGTTCGCAGAGAGAACCGGTGTATTGGCATTTCTTATCCCTACGTGGATCAATATTGTCATATTTACTTAGAGGACTATTCAACATCCAGGACCAATTTTCAACTGCTTCCATTCCATACTACCATTCATTATAACCTGTAAGTAACAAACACACTGTATATGTGTCTATATAATATTACTTGTAGTATTATTATAGTATGTCTTTTATAATAATTATTGTTATTGTTATATAAAATATGAGGGTCTTTGTGGTCAATTTCATTAGTTACATTATTTGGAAATTGTACCGTAACACCTGTGACTTTAAGAACCATCTAATAGCTATGCGAAAGCGTCAAACCTTTGGTTAAAGTTTGGGGAGATCTGTTAACCAATAAAGATGAATGACTTATAGAATAAGGTCAGTGGTATGTAAGTCAAATGACTTCCTTGACAAATATCGTGTTGTTTTTTTCAGTCACACTGTACAGTGGATAAAAATAGATATCAATTTTTTCTATAAAAATGAATTAACAACAGACCATCATACATAATAAAAAAAATTGTATCACCAAATCTATTGTTGTTTTGCAAGGTGCAGTTGAGTTAAAATCAAATTTAAATTTGGTGAATCCAGCTGGTCGTCCAATTTGTAACCATAAGTGGTTTTCTGAAGTGAGATCGATATATACATTGTGTTTTGTGGTAGCTGGATTATATCTACAATTATTTGGAAATTGTATCGTAGCACCTGTGGCTTTGATTTAAGCTTGGGGTGATCTGTTAACCAACGAAGATGAGTGACTTATAGGACCGGATAAGTAAAATGACATGCTTGACAAATATCGTCGTTTTTTTTCTCAGTCAAACTGTACAGTGGATAAAAAATAGATATCAATTTTTATCTATAAAACTGAATTTACAGAAGACCACATTAACAAAACATAAATAAATTTAAAAAATTGGTTCACCAAATATATTGTCGTTGTTTGTTAAGGGCGTAGTTGGGTCAAAGTCGAATTTAAATTGGGTGAATCAAGTTGGTCGTCCAATTTGTAACCATATGTGGTATACAAAATTTGGTACAATTTGTTCAATTGTTGGTAGCTCTGTTGTCACAATTTCTGGCTTTCAGTTTTGGTAAGTAGGAAACGCAGTAAATTACTGTCTAAATGGGCTCTCTTGATTATAGATAGGCCTACTGCTCATGTGATCACTGGATCGATGTATACATGTGAATTTTCATACAATAAATGTACTAGTGGTCTGGACGAAAACATCTACTGTCAAAGTATACAGGACACCATGTATTCGCTACAGGACTATTCAATTTACTTATAAACGTAGCTCTGTTGGACCAAGTTTTAAACAGCGAATATGCATAATTATGTCTTGAAATATAGCCCTATATGTTTTAGTTAACCACACGTGGAGGAGCAAGCCTTATCCTACAGCCGTCGCCACATACCAGAGAGAGCTCAGTTTTTGGCTCCAGTGAATATGATACCCTCTCAATCATCGATACTATTTATTCTATTTTTTTTTTGCGCTTTCTTACAGGTACGACAATGTCGCCCAACCGTCTTCTTTTCCTGATTATTCGGTTGAACTTCCCATCCTGCAAATTGTCACAATTATATACCGATTACTCTTCACTCATTTGACACGTACGTGCTGTCAATTTAACAGCATCGACGACGCAACCTGCACCTTACAGCGGTTAGATGTCAGAAATTACTAATACAAATATACACACATATGTCTGAAGTCTAATATCTACTGATTCCATCGAAGTTTAAAGAGTTATACCTGGTCTTAACAAAGTAAGCCCGCGAGGATTTTTGTTATAGGATAAGAACCCAGTAGCGTTGTAGGCCTTACCCATTATCTTCGATACATGCCATTAATTAAATTATTGAGATTCCATTCGCAAATTTAGACACAATAGTAAATCCGCTACGTATCATCATGAATTCAATACCTTTTCAAGGATATTGGATGTTCTTACAGCTATCATCCAAAATACATTATGTAAAATCAAATTATTTCTTGTTTCATTGTCCACATTTATTTTCATTTCAGTTCCATTAAGACATGCCATTCTATCAAATTGAAGGAAATCGTTCATTGTCGAGAGGTTTCATTACTAAATTATTCCACTTTACATCAAGTTCTTAGTATAGTTGGCTGAATGTCTCTCTTTTACACATGAGAGAGATTGGTGTAATATTGTTATTTTTTAATTCCACCCAAAAGCATTAATGGCAAAAATGAGTATATACGCCAACACAACGCGAATCCATCCATCACACAGAAGCAGTGCAGATTTACATAGCTTAGAACTTTAAGGGAATAAAATACTTTGGTTACGATAATGTGACACATTCTTAAACAGTGCGTTATATCTAGATAAGCATTACTGGAAGAAGCCAAATGCGTCCACAAACGGTAAAATAAAAGGCCTATAACGTTATGTACTGACTGCCTCGACTGCTCTAAGCTTAATTTAGAAATTTGTTTAATATTAAAATAGAATTACTACATTCAAATAGCTGTAATAGTATGATTAAGTATGTCTTCAAATGCAATGTTTATCGTTCTGTCATGTACTTTAATTTTATATGTGTATATATATATTTTTTTTTATCATGCTTGCAGTCAAAAGGCAGAGACGCCTTCGCCATAAAGATTACTATTACGAGTAAGTGTTGTTTGTGGAAACCAGAATACTGTTTTTCTGGTTATATTTCATGGGGTTGTTCTAGTTAAGAATATCTCACTTTATAGCATGTGGGTGAGGTCGTACTACTCTCAATAAGACAATGGGTTCATTACGAAAAATCTGAGCAATGCTGTATTGCTATGCTAGAGCCATTTCCTCCATTGTTCCATTTATCCGCAGACAAAATCACTGTCTATATATGTTCAATTGCAAAATCGATTCCATTTTATCAATGATTTTGTGGCTTGGCTGGTCCAACAACAGTGATCTAAAATGTATAAATATTGACAAATCATTATCATGTGTGTTGAAGCCATGTGACCATAATTATGTTATCATTTACATTAACGTGGCAATTGTCATTGTATTACCGTTGTGAATCAATAAGCACATATAAGTAAAGAACCGGATATCTCAGTCATAATACTATAGACCAAACACATCCATGTCTTTGAAGTGGTCACGTGATGTCTAGCATTGTGTAATCAGTAAAGTCAAATGTATATCATTTAAATTCAGGGAATATCACCAGCCAATACTTTATATTTTTTTCAGCTTTAGGTCGAAGGCTTCTAGTTTCGTCAAGGTAAAGTTTTCTTACCTAAATCCTATTGTTCATAAAGAAATCACATATCTAGTAAATAAATGTTGATCCTTCTGAATAACTCTACAGGACTATATCAAATTCAATTGAATTTCTGAAACCCTTGTAACGGTTATTCTTGGCCTGGTATCGTATAACCGCTTTTGCATTGCCAGTTGTTCACATTTAAATTTTTATTTAGGACAATGACTCCGACAATTGTTTTATGTTTCGGGACAAAGCTTTGGCTGATTATATTAAAGACTATAAATTGCTATCACCTTGGAAATAAAGAGTACTGTGATGGTATTTAAAGTTAGAAGAACTATTTGAAACACAAAGAACATTGTTGTTGTGTACGATATTATCGCAAGCTGAATACCATTTATTCAAATATTTAGTAAGTCTACGAACACGTTTAAGTTGTAATTTATCAGTAATTATTTAAAAAAAACATTCAACTAGCTAGTGCTTGCAGAAATAATTTTTAATCTCCATACTGATGGTAATGTGTAATATATATTTAAGAAAAAGAACTCTGATCTTGGTGGCGCCAATTGTCGCAAAAAAATCAGTCTAACAAAACATTTAGGTTGATCTTCGTTTGAGGTTCTTGTTACAAACAAAAAAGGAAGAGGTCGACGAGATTAACAAGCCCTGTATAGCCTTAAATCCTGCTCTGTGGAGGAACCAAAGAAACTCGATAAATCATTCTAGAGCAAAGGTTGGAGATTACAATGTAAATCACTGTACCAAATAACAGTTAATCCCAATGTCAATCAAGGAAATCAACAGCCTATCATGAATACACCAGGAGCTTAATATCCTTCAGAAATAATTATCAACATTATCTGAAATTGTTTCATACTTGCTATTTCTGATAGAGAATAAGTGTAACGTTTAATAGCATATTCACCGTTACCATTTTACTAACCCACACTATTTAGGTTTTAAACGCTGACAATTAATGCAAGACAATCAATTCTTCTAATTGTATTCTATACCTTGTTCACGAATCTTGGTTATATGAAACATTATCAATCGCAGAACACATCGGTTTAAAACACAATATGTTTTTCCGGTCATTGTCCACATTTTTTTTCATTTTAGTCGCATTAACTGTTGATATGACAAATTGAAACAAACGAGGATTGATGTTCACTGACGGGATTACTGAAGTTACCTTTATTTAGAAGTAGCTGTCTCTGTTATACAATACTGAGTGGTATGGGCACAACTGTAATTTTATTTAAATTACACAGAATTTATTTTTAACAATGTGAAAGAATTCTTAACTAAAATAATAGGCCGTTTATCCATTTGTTTGATCAAGATTCTTTGGCAATTCTGAACCACTAGAAGACGATAAATGGCGTGATCTGAGAAAGGTACTTTCCGCCTGTCAGGTATTTGGACAGCCTTCTAATTTCAGATCAGATGATCAATGATATACCCATTGACACTTTTCACACTCAATATGCTGTTGTTTTAAGCATAATATTGCTACACTCCATATCATTGTTTGGAATCAATGCATCTGTTGTATCATTTTGTCCACACTGTCTCTGCTGTAATCGATTCTCTCTCACATTAACTCTACTCGCAGGTCGCTGCTCGCGAGAAACCCTATCTGACTCTTAATAAATACTGTATGTTAGAGTTCATTAAAATAATCAAAGAAATCAATTATTTTTTTGTCAGCCGCACGTTGTTTGACCAAAACGGATCACAATTGTTATTAGTATTGACAAACGAACTGTTTTTCTTTGTGGAAAGCTAATCAAGACAATTGTGTCCATGTAGATATTATCCTTCTATAAAACTTACTGGTGATTCACGGTCCGGTATCATCGATGTAGTATTGGCAAATCTAAATTTTAAGTAGGACAATGATTCCGATGATTAATTTATGTTTTGTGACAAAGGTTCGGCTAATGGTATTAAAGACTTCACAGAGCTTTCCCTGTGGAAACACTGTGGCACTGTAATGTAATTTGAAGTTAGACGAACGGATTAAAAATCACAAAGATTATTATTGTTCTATACAGCATAGCCACACGCTAGAGATTATTTACTCAAATGTAAAGCGAATCAAAAAATGGGTTTTTGTTTTGTGTATATGATTCCTAGAATTTCGAATGTACCTTTGTGTAGTCTTCAATTAGTTTAATTGATTAGGTTAAATTGAAGACTATACAAAACAATTTCATGTTTTAACCAGGACTTTCACAGTTTAATTGTGTTCAACTGAAAGGTTAAAATACTTGAAAGCTGTCTGTATATGAAATTTATCAGCAATTATGAAAACATTTCATTAACCAATTAACCGATGTAATGTTACAATAATGTAGCTTTATCTTTATTTTTAAACTCAGAAAAAGACTGATGCGAAATCAATCAATGTTCCGTCCTACTTTGAGGTGTAAATTGTCTCGAACAAATTAAGCAAACGAATTGATTTATTGATTACTGACCATTTCACATTTTTCATAAATCAAACCGGTTAGTCAATCATTGTTCAAATCCTGAGAACCAGATGCCATGTATCAAAACGAGAAACGAAATAAACTAAAAACGACAGACATAAGAGAGAAAAAAAATTCGAGCACACAAACCATCACGGTTTATCTCCACACAAGGTTCATGCACTTTGTGAAGTCAAATGAGCTATTCCCTTTGCAAAAAAATCAACCAAGTTAACAAGCCCTTTATTGACCTTAATCCTAATCTGTGGTGGAACCGAAGAAATGCCATAAATCACTGGAGTTGGTATTCTGGAGCAGAGATTGGAGATTACAATGTAAATCGCTGTACCAATCAACAGTTAATCTCAATGTCAATCAAGGCTGGTACCTGTGGAAAGCAAAAGCCTATCACGAATACACCACGATCTTGATATTCTTCGAGAACAAATGTCATTATTATCTGAACTTTTTTTCATTTGAGATATGTCTGATAGAGACTATTATGTTGGCGCCTTATCCAAACAGTTTATCATTGACGAACATATTCACCTTTCATCAACCCCAGATAGAATTTATTCCTTGTAATTGACAAGGCAATCAATGCTTGCGGCTGAATTCTGTTCCTTTTTCATGAATATTGGTTGTTTAACAACAGTCTAAATCGCAGAATCGCCATTGTCCACATCTATTTCCATTTCAGTCTCATTTAGACGTGTCGAGATAACAAATTGAAGCAAACCAGGATTGATGTTCAATGTAGGGATTACTGAAGTATCCTTGTTTAGAAGTAACTGTTCTTAGTTTATTTGGCAGTGGCTCTCTCTGTTAAACAGAATGATACGCGAACAACTGTCATTTTACTTTAATAACGCAGAATTTAAACACAACAAAGCGAATGTATCTACTGATGACATGGAAATACTATATTAGCATATATAATTTATCGGATATTTAAAAACTTTCAATTAACCAGTGCTAACGAAAATGATAGAATTACTACATTCAAATTACTGTAATAATATGATAAAGTTTGTCTTCAAATACAATGTTTACCGTTCTGTGATGTCCTATACTGTATTGCATGCATATATATTTGTATTTGTATGATGTACGTTTTGGCAAAAGGCAGAGATGATTACGCCTTACCCAAGATTACTATTTTGAGTATGTGTTGTTTGTGAACACTAGAAGACTTTTCTTTCTTGTTACATTTCATGGTGTTGTTTAAGAATATTTTACTTTATGTCATGTGGGTGAAGTCGTTCCTATTCTCAATTAGACGGTTAGAACATTTTCAACAATCCTTTATTACTATGCTAGAGCCATTTTCTCCATTGTTCCTTTTTATCACAAACATAATCCCTATCTTTATATGTTCAATTGGAAAATCGATTCCTTTTTATCCACCATGTTGTGGCTTGGCTGGTCCAACAACAGTGATCTAAAATGTATAAATATTGATATATCATTATCCTGTGTGTTGAAGCCATGATACCATAATGTTTGACATTAACGTTGCAACAGTCATTGCATTACCGGTGTGAATCAATCAGCATATACCCGTAGATAACAGGATATGTCAGTAATAACACAATAACAAACACATCAATGGATATATTCATGTATTGCATTGTGTAATGAGTCAAGTTAAATGTCTATCATGTAAATCTTGGACCAATCACTCGCCAATACTTTTTTTTTATTTTCTTCAAATTTCATTGTAGTTTCATGCTGTTCGAAGGCTAATAGTTTCGTCAAGGTAAAGTTAAGAAACCTTAATCCTATTGTGTATTACATTTCATAGTACTTGTATTACCTTGATTAACTTGTAAGGATACAGTTCAGGTTGGTGATATCAAGGATTTTCATTTTTGTCCATGTAGAAATCTCAATTATCAGAAAAATTAATTTAGTCTGTTCCTTGATTGGTAATCCATACCCCAAGTAAAGTACTTAAAACACCTGGTAAAGCATCAGACCAGGTATGCACTGCATCCAGCAAAATGGAGAAACGTATTTTTAAAAAAGGGTTTAATGTGGGTGTAGTTTAATGGTTATTTTCAGTGTCTCAATTATCACATTCTCGGACAATTAAAGACAATGTGATGTCACAAAAGAAACAAAAATATATAATAGCAGTTGCTGTGTGATAATATCTCGACCAGTTTGGTAAAAGCTCTGAGAGTCGACATGGGTTTAGCACAAGAAGTATCATTGGTCCGTGTACATTTCGACCTTCTGGTGATTCAGAGAAATTCAATGAATCCTGTTGCCGAGATTCTACGGCTGAGCTTGAAGATTACAAGGTAAACCACTTACATGATTAGCCATTAAAATGACGTCGGTGGAGACAACATTCAACTGCATTCGCAATGCTTGTTTGTGTTGAACAAATGTCAGCCACAGATACACCACAACATTGGCATCTTGTGGTATTAATGAACCATTCTATCCCAAAACAGTCCACCAATCATTTTATATCACGAACTCAATGTCAATGCTATTTTATGGTAAATCATTCGGCGTTAACCAAATACATTTCGATAAAACATATGATGACGTAAAAGCATTTATGGATGCTTTTATAATATAGCGCCATCGTTTAAAACACATTTTCTGTAACCATAGAGTATAATTTTCATTCTTTACATTTTTGTCCGCCATTTCGGCTCCATTCAGATCTAAAGAGATAATAAAATGTAAGAAAATTTGTGTCCATTGTAATAATGCATTTATATTACCTAACTAAACTCGTTTACAGACAGGGTATTACGAACCTGTCTTATTTCAGTTTCCTACTATTGTCTTTTAAACGCGAGGGTTATTGTTGTTTTATCGTGTTTTACAAAATGCACATGAACAACATTTCTGGTTAAAGAAAATAGATGTTATTAACGACTCGGAGAACATTCTAACAATGGTCGATACTATCTGCCAACTGAAGATAAAATCCACTTAATACAATATTTCGTTTGCGTACGTGACACATTGGCCACTGAGAATTATTGGATTTTATGGCAAAGTAAACTTTCATGTATTTGCTCGATGTAATTATTACGGTGTTTGCCATAGTAAGGTTCTTCATAATAATATAATATGATAAACTGAGACGTTTACTAAACAAATCACAATCTATTTAGAAATTGTGATCCTTCTGAATAACTCTACAAGACTATACATGCAATTGACTTTCTGAAACCCTTGTTACGGTGAGTGTAGTTTTTTACCTGAACTTATTCTGCAAATTTAAATGTGTTCAACACAAAGGCATCAAATAATTGATGGCTATTGGCATAGAAATAATTTTAAATCCCAGTACTGATGTAATGTTATGGTAATGTGTAATGTATATTTTAGCTCGGTAAAAGTCGGAAGAGAACTCTGAGAAGAAATCTGTTTCATCCTTCTTTGTGGTGCCAATTTTCGCAAACAAATCAAAAACGTTGACAAAAAAATCATCGAGAGAAAAAACAAGCCCTGAAAAGACCTAATTCCTGCTCTGTGGAAGAGCCAAATAAATCCAATAACTCACTGGAGTTAATATTCTACAACAGAGGTTGGAGATTACAATGTAAATCGCTGTACCAATCAACAGTTAATCCCAATGTTAGTCAGGGTTGGTGGAGGCTGAAACCAACAGACTATCGTGAATACACCACGAGCTTGATATTCTTCAAAAATAATCATCATCATTATCTGAAAATTGTTCAATTGATATATGTCTTATAGAGGATATTATGTTGGCGCCTGTACAAAACGTTTATTGTTGACAAACATTTTCACCGATTATCAACCCAAATTATTTACTTTTAATCCGTTGGAAAGACTTGTGACTGAATTCTGTTTCTTGTTCACGGTTTTTGATTATCTAACAACAGTATCAATCGCAGAATCGGCATTTTCCACCTTTGTTTCCATTTCAGTCTCATTTTGACGGGTCGAAACAATTGTTTGTCAGTGTCTCTCTCTGTTAAACACAACTGAGAGATCCGCGAACAACTGTCATTTTACTTTAACAACATAGAATTTAAATTCAACAAAGTGAGAGGATCTAGTAGTGACATGGACATACTAGTAGAAGCTATTTGTATATGTAATTTATCAGATATTTGATCATTTTCAATTAACCAATGAAATCAGTGCAGTGTTTCATTCTTCCTTGCGGATCCAGTGTTCGCAAACAAATCAAACAATCAAAACATTTGTGTTTATCTTCGCTCAAGGTTCGTCTGGTTAACCGAGTCAACAGAACTAAAGTCAACTAGATTAACAAGCCCTGTATATACCGAAATCCTCTTCTGCGGAAAAAATACGAATATACATAAATGATACGGCTTTAGAGGCACATAATATTTCCATTAGCTAAAATAAAAACTCTATTTTCTCCCGTGATTTATTTAATATCGTTCTTGCGTCAACTGGGTATCCAATTACATTTGGGTGCAATAAAAACAATGATATTGTGAGGTGACGTTACTCACAAGGCAATACAGTTGTTGTATATTGTACAGAGAGACCTGTTTCTAAGACAACGAAGCTAACTTATTTATAAACCACCAGTTTGAATGTCAAATTCGACAATAAACCTTAGTCACTGTGCAATTTTGACGGGGAAAATATTTGAGTTGGGTTGCAATCACGCAATTGATCTAGCATTTAGATATTGGTGAATCAAACGTTTAGAGTATTCTTTGGACGTTCGTGATGAATCGACTGCAATCAAATTCAGTCTTCTGTAGAGAATTCGCTGGATTTAATGGACGTATTACATCTAAAGACAGACATATTCCTATATCTCCTTATACCTGGCAATTCTAGTTGAATACGGTACAGTTGTGTTCATGTTCATATTATCCTACAATAAATCGTGCTAGTGATTCTTGGTCCGGTATCATCGCTGTTGTATTGGCAAATCTAAATTTTAATTAGGACAATGATTCAGATAATTGATTTTTGTTTTTTGGCAAAGTTTCGGCTAATGGTATTAGACTTTATAGTGCTGTCCATGTGGAAACAAGGATTTATAGTTAGACAAATAATTAAAATCACGAAAATTAATATTGTTGGATACATCATAGTCACATGTTAAGGATTATTTATTCATATGTATAGCGAGTCAAAAAAAAGGTTTATGTTTTGTGAATATGATTCCTAGAATTTAGAATGTACCTGAATAGATCTCGGGTCATGGCGCCCTAACTCTATCAAATATTAAAACAATTGGAGTCTACACAAAACCTTTTCATGTTTTAACCTGAACTTTCACAGTTAATGCGTGTGTTCATCGGAAAGGTTCAAAATACTTGATAGCTGCATATGTAATTTATCAGAAATTATGAACAAATTGCATTAACCAATTAACCGATGTAATGTTACTGTATTGTGGCTTTATCTTAGCGCGGGCGGTTAGAGGGAGCTTCAAGTTGCCCTGCCCTTTCAGAGCTAATGGGCATCGTGAAGTCGATTTGTTGTGGATTCTAGCAGTGTAAATTCGCACACATTGTCTTCTTGCACAATTTAGTATGTCTCTTGCTTTTCTTCTGTGTTGCCAATGTTTGTTGCCAGTGGCGTCAAGGGTGGTTTCCTTCACGCCGTCATATGAGATAAATAACATTAAGTACGGCGTAAAACCCCAATCAAACAAACGAACAAACTTTTATCTTAGCTTGGGAAAATCTCAGAAAATGAACTCTGAAGCCAAATCAGTCCATGCTCCATCGTGCATTGTGGTCCAAATTTTCCAAAACAAATTAAGCAAACAAAACATTTTAGGATCTATCTTCGTTCGAGGGACTTCTGGCGAACGGAGTCAAATGATAAAAAAAGGTTAACAAACCCTTTATATTCTTTAATCCTGCTCTGAGGACGGACATATTAACCTTTATCAACCCCAAGTTTTAGTTTTTTATCCGTTGTACATGACAAGACAATCAATGCTTGCGGTTGAATTTTGTTCCTTGTTTACGGTATTGGTTATCTAACCACAGTATCGCAGAATCGTCATTGTCTTCATTTGTTTTCATTTCAATCTCGTTTAGACGTGTCGGAGATAACAATGTTAATCACTGTTCCAATCAACAGTTAATCCCGATGTCAATAAAGACTGGTGGTGGTTGGAACCAACATCCTATCGCGATTACACCGCGAGCTTCATATCCTTTGGAAATGATTATTTGATGTTCACTGTTCACTTTAGTACTAATTGTTCTTAGTTTACTTGCTAGTAAGTTAAACACAACTAAGTGACAGTTGAACATCTGTGATTCTATTTTAATAATACAGAATTAAATTTATATTAAACGAAGTTAAAGGATAGACAGTGTTGGTCAATTGTAAGGTGAGAGTAAGGGTTTGTTTGCGATAACAAAACATGTTGGCTGCTTGTTTTGTTTGAAAATTACTACAATTTGTTTGATCAAGTGAACAGAAGTAAGGTAGGCACTTGTTGGACAACAAGGCTGATGTCAAGTTGATCTTGAATTATAAGTAAGATGAATAAATATATACTGATTTACGTTTTCACACTCAACTGATAATACGAACGGATGTTGCAAAATCGATTGCTGTCATCGATTCTCTCTGCCACTAGCTATTTTTAATGGTTCAGTATACTTATACATAGCCGGTCGCACCTCGCTGGAAAACCTGTCTGACTCTAAACAAATACAATATGTTATAATTATATTTTAATCTAATCAATTGATTTTTTTGTCAGCCATTCGGTTTCCGTTGTGCTTGTCATACCCTTTATTAGTATTGACAAACGAACGGGTTTTCGTTGTACAATGCCAAGACACTTGTATTCATGTACATATTATCCTCTATATATAGAGACGTGTATACTGCTTACATCAGGAATCGAGGAACTGGATTAAGTCTAATTGACACAGGGAACTGTGCATGTATTTCTTATCTCTTCTGGTTAATTTATGCTCCAAAGGTTTACTCGTTTGCCTAGTGTATCTGGTCTCCACAAGCTAAACTAATCATTCTAATTAACTTAAAAATGCCGGCGTTTCATTGTCTTAAAGAAATAACACCATTGTAGTCACACAGCAAGTCCCCATGTCAATTTAGATGGTGCTTCCCTTAGCCATTCAACTAAAATATATATTAATTGATACCTCCAGGTGAAATTTGAATTTGCCACAATATCAAAATACCTGTTTGCTGTAATCTGTAACAGACACCAATCCAAACAGTGTTTTTCAACATACCCATAGCAGTTAAAGTTACCAGGACTTGAGTGATCGAGGGGTTGTTCCCTGTGTCAATACAACTGGTACTTAAATTAGACATCAAATTTTGAAAACCAAACCCTATGTTAATTGTAGGTTCGTCTGGCTTGAAACCCCATAGGACAGAACCTTTACAGGTTAAGTCGATAATTATGGAAGCCGGATGCGGCCATGTGAGATTTTTTACTAGATCCAGAGAGCGAAACAAGGAGAACGCGAAAGTGCAAAGCGAAAACGCGAGATTGCGAGGTAGTAACAACGAAAGTGCAAAGCGAAAACTCGAAACTGAGAGAAGAAATCAACTTCGTACTTTCAAGTTTTCGCGCCGCACACTTTCGTGTTCTCGCTTTGCATTTTCGCGTTCTCGTTGTTTCTACCTTTTCTGGAAATAATTCTCGCTCTTTCTACCTTTTTGGGTTGGTCGAAAACTCTAAAACGCAAAATCATTCTCGCTCTTTCGACCTTTTTGGTAGGTCGAAAACGCGGAATAATTCTAGCTCGTTCGACCTTTTCTTGGTAGGTCGAAAACGCGAATTTAATTTCGCTCTTTCGCGTTCCGGTTCGCGCCAACAACCTGGCGAAAGCAAGGAAGATAATTAGGCAACTTGCTTGAATCCATTCACGTTTAGCTTGTTCCGTCCACACGGCACTCTGAAATTAAAGTTAAGAATGTTGTGATTGTGAGGACCTATAGCTTTATAGCAAAATTCAGACCAGCTGTGCCGCGTCTCAGTCTGTTTTGCATTGGACAGATTAACTCTCTTTAATGTACAGCACAGGTTCGAAGCCGTAGGCTACATAAGGGAAGTTTACCCGTGGTTTCGGAGATCACGGTGTATTTTTACTTTCCGTTTTCGGTTTTCTACCAAACACAGGCAATGCAAAGCCATCATATAAGTGAGATGCCCTTTAGTTAAACACCAACCGAACAAACAAACAAAGCAACACATTTTAAAAAAAAGTTGATTTAAAAAAAGGAGAATAGAAAAAGCAGAATACAATTCAATACAATACAATACTGCCTAAATAGTGAAATAAACCGAGGTATGGTCTAAAACACCAATCAAGCAAGTTATATTATTTCCAATTTGGTTTTTGTTACTTGTTACCCCCCATTCTGTACATGTAGGTGCCACACGCTTTGTTGTTCGAGTGCCATTAACCATATTTTTTTTCTGATATGTTGCTTCTCTTTTATTTTCTGATTCAGCTGATTCCCGATCAGAATAAACTGATTTTGATTATTTTTTTCTTCTTTTTTTCTTTTCTTCTCTTCTCGGGTCCCAACTCAAATGGCGTATTAATCGCTTTATTATATTAAACGCTGACCTAATGCGTTGTATAATAACCCCCAACAATTATAATAAGCCACCACACTCGTCACTCTCTCTTATGTACTACCCACCATGTACTTACATACATCCGTTTATTTTTTAACTTTACTCTCATGTAATATATTTTATCTTGTTTTGAATTTCTCACTGATTGGATGTCTGGTGAAAAAGTGTCAACTATGGCAAAAGCTCTTGATTGTACCTAACATTTATCCTTTTGACAATGGGTAATGATCTTGCCAGCTATAGAGCTGCCATAGGCCAATTTAACAGTAGGTGTGTTCTCACAACCTCTTGTACTAATGCTATTTTCATGTCTTGTAACTTCTTGATTTTTATAACTAGAGCTGGCAAACTTTTGTCAATTAATGGTTTTACACCAAGGAATATCCATTATGGATTAGTTATCCTTTATTACATAATTTGCATTCCTATCTTACTGTCAGGTGATATGGAAGCAAATCCTAATCCCGAAGCAATACCCAAAAGACACCTCTCGCTTGTTCATTTAAATGTTCGCGGTCTTGGACATACACTTGCTATCCTCTGTGCCAACCTGTCTAACTGTGATATAATAGCCATTACTGAAAGTCACCTAACGCCTGCTGTAGAAACATCTCAAATAATGCTGGACGGTTTCCAAGCTCCCTGATATGGGTTGAAATGCCAGGGAGAATCAACTATCTTGTGTGCGCTGTTTATCGCCCACCTAACTCTCCTGTGCAGAGCTGGGCTGATCTTTCGCTCAATCTCGATCATATATTAGTCAACTTTTCCCACTATAACCTTATTCTTGTCGGCGATCTAAACGAAATTTTACTTAACCCTGATAATTCCCACTTACGAGATTTTTACTTAAGTTTTGGAATGACCCAATTAATAACAACCGCGCGTGACTCGACCAATTTGTAATAACTTGCTGGACCCAATTATATGTAGTCAAGAAAACCTCGTTATCGACTCTGGTACAATGTCCAACTTTTGTAGTGACCGTTCGCCCGTGTTTGCCAACTTTCCCTTACATTACCCGTGTTATGTCAAATATAAAAGGACAATCTGGATCTATCACCTTGCAGATTGGGACAAGTACAGGGAAACATTACGAGCCTGCGATTGGTCCGGTTTAAGTCCCGATCGATCAGTTGATGAATGGTGCTGTACCATAACTAATAATATCTTACACTCAGCTAGGGGATCCATTCCGAGCAAAACTGTTACTATCAATCCCGGAGATAAACCATGGATTACGTCGGAAATCAAACGTGAAATGAGAAGAGTAAAACTATTAAAAAAAGTAGAAGATCACACAACACAACGTAGATATTCAAGTCTACAAAAGGCAACGTAACCACGTAACCCATCTAATTCGTGTAGCTAAGGTTTACCACAAAGACAAAACTCTTGGACACATTAAAAATATCCCTCCCTTAACTAAGCAGTGGTGGAAGACTGCGAAAAAAAACTTTTTGAAAAATAATAACAGTAACTTTTTTGAAATTGCACCTTTTGGTTCCGACAATAAGTATGAATATTGTAATACCGGTAAAGCAAAGTTGCTAAATAATTATTTTTGTAGTATAAACCAAATTGCTGATAGTAAAAAAACTTCACCAGAACTACCGGTCATATCTAACCATACACTCGATTTAATTGAAATCTCACAGCATGAAATATTTGAAGAGTTATTTAAACTAGATGTCTCCAAAGCAGAAGGACCGGACTTTATTAGCCCAAGGCTATTGAAGGAAGGAAAGGAAGAACTCTCATCTATACTATAGAACTTTTTTAATTTTTCGATAATTTAACAAAACATTTCCATAGGCTTGGAAAATTGCACACGTTAACCGGGTTTTCAAGTCCGACACTACGCACGAGGTCACCAACTATCGCCCCATCTCCTTGCTATGCGTACTGAGTAAGGTGTTTGAACGAGTAGTATTTAAACACATGTTTCACTTTTTAAGCCATAATATATCCTCTTCACAATATGGGTTTCTTCCTAACAAATCAACTGTTCTGCAACTGCTCGATATATACCACGACATATCTATAGCTTTAGATAATGGCAAAGAGGTCTGTTTCATCTTTTTCGATATATCAAAAGCGTTCGACCGAGTCTGGCATAGAGGACTTCTTGCTAAATTAAAATCATTCGGGATATCCGGGCAATAACTTGAGTGGGTGCAAAGTTATCTAACCGGTCGAAAACAACAAGTTGTAATTAAAGGTAGTAAATCTGAACAGGGTCCAATCAAAGCAGGTGTGCCACAAGGGTCTGTTTTGGGACCACTTTTGTTTCCAATCTATATAAATGACTTGCCAGGTGACAGTTTGAATAATATTAAAATGTTCGCCGACGACACATGCTTATATGTCTTACCTGAAGATCTCAGAAATCCAAATGTTTATGACACTCTAAATATCGATCTCCACCGTATACAAAGGTGGGCAGATAATTGGTTAGTAGCATTTAACCCGAATAAAACTAAATCCTTGCCAGTAACCCGACGCAGGCAGCCAAATAACTTAGTACTTCAATTCCAAAATGTAAACATTCCGGAAAATGTTACTCATTCTCATTTAGGTGTTCTTTTCAATAACAAAGGGACCTAGTCAAAACATGTTGCTAACCTAGTAACATCCGCTCAGAAGAAATTATCAATATTAAGAGATCTTAAATATATATTTGACCGCAAAGCCCTAGAAATAATGAACAAGACCTTTTTACGCCCTTGTCTTGAATATGCGGATGTTGTATGGGACAACATGTCTGACCAGGGCGATAATAAACTAGAAAAGATTAAAAAAGATGCGATTCGAATAATAACTGGTCTTACAGTAAGTGCTAAAAGTGAACTTCTATACAAAGAATCGGGACTTTTAAAATTATCTAAGAGATGTGAGATTCATCGATTAAACATCTGTCACAAAATTTGGCACAAGAAATAATTTCTTCTCTCTACAGAGCCATCCCACAAACAAATAGTGAACGAATCCATATTCCATTCGAGGTGCTAGACAAATAACACAGATATTATGTAAAACAGAATTGTTAAAAACTGCATTCATGCCTAAAACCATAGCAGATTGGAATAGGTTGCCAGCTTATTTATAGACCATTGTCGATGAACAAGTCTTCAAAAGTAAACTTAAATCCGATGTTGTCATGTCTAAAGTCCCGCCGTGGTTCTATGTTGGGGATCAATTGTCAAATATAACTTTGGCGAGGTTGAGAAATAGATGTAATTCACTCAATGGGGATTTATTTTCTAATCAT
>JAUELC010291855.1:0-15674 GCA_031471745.1 Cryptochiton stelleri
CTCTTAAACAGTTTGTTGGAGAAACCAAAAATCATCTTAGGCTTAGAGCTAACAGTCATTTGTGTTCCTTTAGATTACGACAAATATCCCCAGTTGCTGATCATTTTTCTCTTCCCAGTTATTCGGTTATAGATCATTTTGAAATCATGCCGATTGAGAAAACACCAGTTCTTCGTTCAATAGTGGAAGCTAAACATAAACGCTTGGAGAGAGAATCTTATCGGATTAAAAAGCCTTAAACATTGGATCCGTTAGGTTTAAATTTGGAACTAGGTAAAGGCTCAAAGAAAGATATAATTCCTTTTGCATCCCAATATGACTATCCCAGCACCCAATTTGCCAGTTTGCTTATCAAGGAATATAAAAAAAAATTGGCACCTAAAATGTCTTAACCCTTAATACAGAGACCTATTATAGCCTAAACAAGGAATAACATTCATACAGACTTACTAGTTAAAGCCAAACTACCCTCTCCGTTATGTAACTCATAATTCTTATTATCCTTACTTAATAGTCTTTGGGTTAATTCCGGTGTTTTGTCATATACACTATGTCCTGTAAATAACTACACATAAATAGTTATTACCTTCTCTCGAGATGTAAAGTGGTTATCTATGACAACTCCATTGAAAAAACGTGTATATGAGAGTTTATCTAGAACATGAGATTTTTTATCGATTTTTTATTATTCGTCATCCCTGTGCCAGTGTGCTAATCTTTAGAAATATATTATATTTATTTAATAAACTATCGCTTTTACACAATGTACGCATATCTACACTGAAAGAATCTAGAAGCTAGAGATTCAGAGCCAAACATATACAAATATGGATAGTCTATTATTGTCTTCAATAAACGCAAAATCCATCGTAATTTTGAGGTCTTATAAATTGTTCAGAATTAATATAGTTTTACTGCCTCAAAGCATATACTCTGCACGCTGGTATTTTAGGACAGTTAGGACTTGAGCTGGAATAACTTACTCTTAGCTTTACTGTATATGTACATTTAGCATGCCAGTTTCTCATTAAACGGCGCCAGTTATTTCTGGGAAAACTTGCCCTATTCTCACTGTTATAAGTAGCATACTCCAACTAAGCATGCCACCAGTGCTAAATTTCTATTCTAACTTAGAAATATCGCTCTTAATACCTAAACCATGCGACTTGCTGTTCACAATTAACTAGTTTTACATAATCCTGTCGCCAGTGGGCATGGAATTAAAACCAACTATCTTGTTTCACTATAAATATTAACAGAAGAAAACTAAAAAATGTTTATCTGGGAATAAATATGCAATGACGTCATTTTGAAGAACTGACACGAGCAGAATTGTCTCATAACAATCGCGAAGCCCACACTGTCTACTGAAATCTGTTTGATGTCATAATAGCACTAAACAAATTACATACTTCGGAGCTTTACTTTGTCAAGACTGCACGCATGAGTGAGGCGACTGTGGAGGCGACGTTACAATCACTAGGTTCTTTCGAGATATTACTTTGCAATAAAACAGTTTGGAAATCTTCCTGATCCCAGGCTAAGGGCAGCATGTCTTCACTTAGCACTGGATGAACTTTAATTTTCCAACAGAGGAAAACACTTCACATTTATGGTTTGTAGTAGTGTGGCTCTTTACTGATGGAGTACATCGCCGTCCTATAAGTGAAATACCCTTGGGTACGGCGTTAATGAATGAATGAATGAATGAATGAATGAATGAATGGGATGGATGAATGAATCTATCAATGAATGAATGAATGAATGAATGAATGAATCAATCAATCAATCAATCAACCAACCAACCAACAAATCAATCAATAAATTCCTTACCCCATGCACGCACCTTGCCAAAGGTTAATAGTATATTAAGAAATTTGGTCTTAGTTTGTTATGTTATATACGAAGAAATGACCTTGCGGAGGGCTGCTTCTGCGTACCTGTCTCCAATGTGCTGTCTGGAAAACCAAATGACTTTAACATTCAGCAGAAACAAACTTCTGTTCCATTGGCTGCCACATGTTCTTTCCCCTTCTATTTATCTCATGACATCACATCGATCTAATTAATGCGCTCTGTGGAATGCGATGACAACAAATCGTAAACAAGGATCCAACATTAATCCGGGGAATTTTTGTTTTAAAAATAATCAAATGTTTCTCATTAGGTCGATATTAACTCCACAATCTTACAATAATGACAACAATTGCAGAGTTTACACGTCAAAGGATAATATGTTTCCTTCTGCTTGTCACTATTTAATAGCAATAAGTATACTCAGAGATCAAGTTCATTATAGTCTTCCAATCGGATTATTATTGTAGCATCTGATGTTTCAGTCAAATAAAGCCTTTATGATCAGTTAATGAGGAGTGATTGTATTAATTTCCACAAAACCATTATAACCGGATTACAGATGACCTTCTGACACTGTTTGAGGAGCAAATTAAACTTCATAGAATAGAACAGAGATTAATGGGGATATTCTACATAATTCATCTCGGAGACAAATTGGTTCTTGTTTTCTGTCAGACCTCAATATGTAATAAATGTTTCTTAAATGATATATTAGTGAGATATATGCTAACACAACTCATTTTAATATAAATATATCGACAAGACGATTAAAACAAAATAATCTTCTGTCAAACTAACTGACCTGGGGTTGAAAGCAAGAGTACTATTAATTATGATGAGATATTTTTTCAGGAAAAAATACTCCAGTTAAATACAAAACGATATACTGCGGCAAATGCAACATGTTTTCTGCTCTTAGAGAATCAACGATAAAAACGGTAACTGGGGAAAGCCCTTTGTTTCCACATAGCTTATGAAAACCATTCCAATACAGTAAAATTGTATAATAGCGGTATTGCCTTATTTTGTTAGATTTCTACGTTTTTTCCGCTTTGCAAATGAGATAGATATCGAATACCCAACCCATTGCTCAGTGTGGTATTGTGTATTCGTATATCCAATCCTGTGTTAAAAATTGGTATGGTGTATTCGAATATCCAATCCTGTGCTCAGATTGCTAGTGGGTATTCGAATACCCAATCCTGTGCTCAGATTGATGTTGGATAGGCCAATTTGAATAGCCAATCCAATGCACAGATTGTGATTGGGTATTCGAATACCCTATCTCGTGCTGTGACTGGTATTGACAGAAGTCTATATTAACAAGAAATATGGAACGGGCCTTTGTCCAAGCTCAAGGGCATAGAGGCGTTTGACCTGTTTTTATCGATTCATGTGACGTAGGCTGCGCAGGAGATCTTTTCTGTCATTTCCCTCAGTTTGAATTTTAGAACAATAAATGGTGAATCATTGTTAATAAATTAATAGCTAAAATCACCATTAAGTAACAAGCGGATCACGGACTACGTATTTAATGTCTTATTTTTATATTTTAAATGCTAAACAAAATAGAAAAAATTATCTGTCAACTAGAAATGTTATAAATGGTTAAACAGGATTTCTATGGCTCACCAGACGACTTGTGATTTTCAAACTACATATGCTGAACACTAGAGGGCGCTGCTGTAAATCTATAACTCTTAATATCATGAAAGGAATGTGCACATTGCGTCTGAAATGGAGCTTTTTATCGGATTCCAAGAAAACTTCCCTTGTACAGATGTTATAAGATTAAAGTACAAGTCACAAGTATCGGCATAAGTAGCGTTTAGCCTAGTGTTACTTCGTTTGTCTCCGTCTTATTTGATTCCATTTGAATTAGAAATATCACTTCCGCTAATGCGCACAAATATAAATCAAATTAGATTCTCCCATTTTAAAGAAATGTTTTTCTGAATTCCATCATACAAAAGACGCATGTATTTAACTATAACATTTCTTTGTTTATTAATTAGTTACGTGTATGAAGCTGCCTTGAATGTGTTTAAATGTGTCTCTGTAACGAATCTTAGCGGATGTAAACAATTAAACGTAGACATTATTGAAAATCTTGATTATAACGTTTCACTTTAAACCCAGTATTGTTTATTGATCTGGACTTTATTTTTTTTATACATTTTGTATATTTTGCCTGTTTGTTTTTTGTATGTCCTTAATACAAAACCTAACTGACTGGTGCATAAAGAGTACCTAAGATAACTCTTACAAGAGTAACTTCTGTAGCGCAGCTAATGATTACCTTTAACTTTAATCAAAGGGTGCTCTTTGATGCTTTGGCACCGGGAACTGGGGCACCGGGCACCCCAGCAACGGTATAACGGGAACCCGACCAACGCGGGGTCGGAACTGATTGTTCGCGGTAAAAACTTTAACTCCTGTCAAGAAATAAAGAGACGTGCGCAACATTTACATTAATTATATCGATAGGTGGAACACAAAGCACAGGTTTACCTTTGAAGAATGATCAAGAGAAGATAATTGTTTATTCTGTCTAGGTAGACATTCGGTTAATTTATGATGTATTATTTAATGAGAAGAATAATAGGATGAGTTTTATCAAGATGGCGTGGGTAAATGAAGACTTCAAAGTGTAATGTGTATGCCTCTTTGCAGAATACACACAGTAACGGACATTACCACACACCATTGATGAGGATTAATGTTCATGTTATTCACACATCAGTTACCTACGTTGTTTGTCTTTTAAGCAACTTTTCATAAATCTCGCCAAGTACAATATTAAAGTACATGGCAGGGTATATGAAAACTTGTTCAAAAGACTAATGACTTAGTAAGTGTTAATTTTGTCGAGAACAATATCCATGACCAATAAATCACCTTAAATTTCAGTTCATTACCATATTAATAAAAACATGTAAATATTGAGTGAAATACGGACAAGTCTATAGGAAATAGGATTTTGGTTAGTATATGGTTCTATACCAATATCAGTTAACTTATTGTTAAATCAATTTTTGGCATTCATTTTAAAATTATAAACTATTGTTCACTATACATAGAGATCTTTTAATATTCACCAGGCCTTTAATACAGTTGTTCCAAAGTCAAATTATATAATAAAAGTAGGTTTACATATGTTCGTCAACTGCTGTTCTATCTCGATTAAGCCACGGTGTTAACGCCAAGTAATGTGAATGGCTTAATGGAACCATCAGTAAAACGAAAAGAAAAAATGACACTGGCATCTTTATTTTGTACTTTAATGTCAATATGTGTTTACTGATGAACAAAATCATACAATAATGATTGCTATGATATAAATGTCGTCGCTGGAAATGACTGTTTGGAATCTGGTTCACCAGGTAGCTCTGATCGACATGCATGCTCAGCTGAATCACTCATCCATAGCCAGAGGGCTCTTCCGCTCATGGCTTTTCAGAGGAGGTAAAACTGTCTAATACTGTATACATAATTCCTGTGCTGATCGCTGTATTCTATCAGAATATAGTCATCAAGTCATTTATCTCCCCAAGGCGATTTGTCTACCGCTTGGCTAGTCTTTAAAACGTTTCCTTCTGGTTATTAGACTATGTGACTCCATACAGTGTTAAATACTAAATAGGAATACCCAACGCTAGACATAAGTCATAATCGTCCAACCTCATTACAAGCTGCGACACGAGGGAACTTCTTGTCACATTACCACATTCATATTCTAACCAGTCTTCAAGCTAGAGTGTTGTATCGTGATCTCTTAAACAGGGAGATGTTATGACTCCGATCAAATAATCAAGCGCTTTATTCACTTTTGGTGAAAACCAAAAACCAAGGAATAAACCTTAATATGGACAAACTTTGACGTTTTACACTTTTATACTTTGTTGGCAGTAAAGTTCTCGTATTTCGTGAATCTCCCCTAAATTATTGACCATCGCCGTGTCTCGTATACGTCCCTGTTGTTAATGTGGATACCCACATTCCCTGACAAGTTCAAAATGCTATCAGTCATGGTGTATTAAAAGATCTGGACAGGAAAGTGAGTTCTGGATTAATTAAAATGATTAACTTTAGATATTTAATCAAGTGTTGACCAGATCATCGTTCTCTGGCACACTAACACATGACACATTGATCTGTTATATATCTGTTATTGTCTTATTGAATCACTGGTATCAGGTATAGGATGACTCGGTTATTATCAGTACCAAACAGTTTGGTGAAGAAGGTACCAGAACAGATACAAAGTCTCTTCAATCATCATCAAGATGACATCTGAGCAGAGTGGTTTTGTCACGTACTCGATATTGATGGTAATAACAACTCTTCAAAACACACACATATCAGAACACACTTATCAGTCATGATCAATCGCTCTCAGCATACCACCAAACCGATAAATCTAATTTATCATCGAAAAGATGTTAGTAAAGTGACAAGAACTAATACCAAAAATCAAAAATCTAACTGGTAGCACATTTTAGACTAACTGGTGGTATATCTCAAACTCAAGCTTTCGCTGTCAATATATATGAGAGCTTCTTCAGGTGCAACGAACAAGGCTTATATATATATATACGTCATTACATCAGAAGACAAAGGAAACAGGTTTTATGTACAGTTCTCCCCCAAATCATTGACCATCACCGTGTATCGTATACGTCCGTGTTGTTAATGTAGATACACACATTCCCTGCCAAGGTCAATATGCTACCAGTCATGGTGTATTGAAAGTTCTGGACAGGAAAGTTAGTTCTGGATTAATTAAAATGATTAACTTTAGATATTTAATCAAGTGTTGACCAGATCATCGTTCTCTGGCACACTGACACATGACACATTGATCTGTTATATATATGTTATTGTTTTATTGAATCACTGGTATCAGGTATAGGATGACTGGGTTATTATCAGTACCAAAGAGTTTGGTGAAGAAGTTATCAGAACCGATACAAAGTCTCTTCAATCATCATTAAGATGATATCTGAGCAGAGTGGTTTTGTCAAGTACTCGATACTGATGGTAATAAAAACCCTTCTAAACACAAATATTTATGTGGGGGCAATTTATCAGTCATTATCAAATGCTCTCAGAATACTACCAAACCGATAAAGCTTATTCATCATCGAAAAGATGTTAGTAAAATGACAAGAGATAATAGATCTGTCTGTGAACGTATTTTATTATGTGTATAGTATACAATATAGGAGAAATGCCAGCGCATTCATAATTGTCGATAAGACTGAAAACGGTTATAAAGATTTGTCGTTTTGAAAAGCGAATGGTTGGTGGGAGTTTCCTGTGGTTCTCTCTGAGCTAAAGGACAACGCCATGTGTTGGGATGTCTGGCACTGTTGATTTGCTAACTTTATCTCTTTGCACCATGTTTTGCGTCCTGCCAGTTGATGTTTTGATGCCAGTGACACCAGGTTGGTTTCCTTCACAATTGGCCGGGCTGGCCCGACGTCATTTGAGTGAAATGAGTGAAATCAACAGAAAGACCTTGTAAGAAACTTTACTTTAATTTGTTTTCTGATAAGTTCATTGATATATTTCTAAATATAAATACCACCGGCACATATACTTTGCATTGGAAAAGATATATTGCATCAACATCTGCTATAATTTATAAAAGATGTTCAGTAACTGAAAAATTAGTTTTAAATTATCTGATAGTTGAGTGAATCGCTTATCAGCAGGTGTGCTCATCACCTTTTTGATGAAAATGATCGTCTAACGTTGACTGTAATAATTGGCTGGTTGGTGATGAGCTCCATTATATCATTGTATGTACCTTACTTTGGTCATATTTGACAACGCTTAGTACCTCCATATTATGGTAACAACCCAAACATTTTCAAACTTAGTGATTTATTTAATTGCACGTTCATACAAAGATCAGCAAAACTCTGTAACCTAATTTCCAAAGTATTTAAAACGCTTAGCGGCATTTGATATTCTGTTTACGTATACAGTATATATATACTTCTTTTTCTCTCTCTCTTGTCTCTACTTTATAAATGGAATACTGTCAGGCGGCAATCTGATCATAAATCTATGCTTATATTGTATGTTTGTCCCCATATACCGCGAAATGTGGTTTGGGATTAAATAAAGTCAAAAGTCAAAGACTGATGTCTATGGCGACAGGGCCCTCTGACTAAGGACAGCATGTTCCAACCACAGTCATTCTGTCCTTACTTAGGACTGGAGGAACATACATTTTCCAACAGATCAAAACCTTTCACATTTGATGGTTTGTGCTAGTGTGGCTATTAACTGTATTAGTACACCGCCGTCATATAAGTGAAATACCCTTGAGTACGGCGTTAAACACCAATCAATCCATCAATCAATCAATCTATGACTCCAGGCCCACAAAATGGAGCTCATTTATTCATGTGTTTGATATTTTACGTTGTTGTTTTACTCATCTGACTGTGTGTGTCAGACCATTGTGCGAAGGAAACCACCGCGTCAATGGAAACAAACAATTGAAAGACAAGAAGACGCAGGGACACATATCTAATAGATCAAAGTAGCGAGACTCCACCAATGTAACAGGCCTGAGAATGGCAAAACTCAACGTGCGTGCATTTATTTCCAAGAGCCGTTTTCGTGAGCATAAATCAATGCGATTTTTATCTGCAAAATGTCTTATAGGAAATTGTTTTTGTCTGATGATAGTTTTGATAACCCAATATAAAACTCCTGTCATTTAATTTATTTCTATATCATAATTCTGCATCACACATTATAACGTTAATTCATGTTTATGTACAAATTGCTGTCATTGTAACGAGAGAGGTTTGATAAAATTAACCTGGTGATAAAATCAGTGACTTTGGTGTTAGATCAAATAGCGTTTATTTGCCGCTAAATTGAATTATTATTGTAGCGTCTGATGTTTCAGTCAAATAAAGCCTTTATGATCAGTTAATGGGGAGTTGTAATGATTGTATTGATTTCCTCAGAACCATTATAACCGGATTACTGATGATCTTCTGGTACTGTTTGAGGAGCAAATGAAATTTCATAGAATAGAATAAAGATTAATGGAGATATTCTACATCATTTATTTCTGAGACAAATCTATTCCTGTTTTCTGTCAGACTTCAATATGTAATTAATGTTTCTTAAATGATATATTGGTGTGATATATGCTAACACAACTCAATTTAATTGAAGTATATTGACCAAACGATTAAAATAAAGGAATCGTCTGTCACACTTATTGAACATGAGATTGAAAAGCTGAGTACTATTAATTATGATGAGACATTTTGCTGAACAAATGAAAACCAGTGAAGTATAATGGTATCATAAACAGTATACTCGAATATAATGGTAATCGTGAAATATATAAAAGACTGTATACTTTTACTGAACATGACAGTAGAACTGAAAATAATAAAGATATTCTGTCGAACAATTTCACCTCATCTATTATCTAGATCCAAATTTTCTAACTTGATGTTTTGATTTATTTGAACTGAAATTATTATTTATTTGATAAACGAATTTTTCAAATCCAAACATAATTTGTGTACATGGCTTTGTTTTTTACATTGCAAGTTATCAGTTTGTGGTTTTATTTCTCGCTTCATAAATTTGTTTGAAATGTTAACACAGATAAAAAGATGATACTCTTATTGATGTTACTGGAAGTTAGACCAGAAAAAATAGGTGTGTTTAAGGAGTTAGAGTTTATGATTAGGTGACTGTAATAAACTGGTCTTTATAGTCCTATAAACATTTAGATGTGGCCTCTGGAGTTTAATGAGGCAATGATTTCTGGTTAAATGACCGGTCAGGATTAAGAACATGTACTCATTTTATCTAAACATGTGTTTAACAAAGTATTGACTTTTTGTGGAAGAGCAAGACAGAGTAACCTGTTTAAAAGTTATCACTGATGTGCAGGGGCGGATTGAGGTGGTCATACGCCCCTAGGCTATTCTTTGTATGCGGCCCCATTACCCATCATGCTTTACCAGTTTTACTTCGGCAAAGCACAACATCCCTACAGAGACCATGTTGTACAAAACTTGAATATTATTGAATATGTTTGATAATGGTAAAAGGTTTTTATGGTTGATGGTCATTGCGAATAAACCTGGTAAACTGTGTAATAAATATGCTCCTATAGTCAACTGAGGTCACCGCCCAGTGTTCCTTGAATTAACTGTCATCCGTCTATTATTCTTTATCATATAAAATACCAAAAGCATTTATTTTATTCCAAAGGTTAACTACATTTAACAATGACCGTATAACGAAGGGGAGACTGGAGTGGCGTTGGTCAAAGTGCGCAGTGTGTCATAGGCTCTCTTTGGGTTTTATTTTTAGAGGCTGATAAAATAAACCCCACCCTTACATATGCAGCTTTATTCTACCAGCATGTGTTCGTGTATTATTGGATCAAATGTATCTTACATTAAAAAAGACAGACAAAAGAGTGTTTTCGAGACATGTAAGTCGATTTTAAATGTCAAAACATCTACACTTTCTTCTCTGCTGAACGATGTTGCTAGTGTGTTAAATTTCTCGTCTGATATGAACAACAATTGAACAGAAGTCACAACCAATGTCCTTAGAAGTATTCAGTTGCCTTAGAAAAACAGTGGCATCTTTAATTTAGTGGAACACTTTTGGTGGGGCGCAGTGGAACACTTTTGATGGGGCGCAGTGGAACACTTTTGATGGGGCGCAGTGGGAATACTTTCAGAAGTTATTCAAATACTCTTTCTACAAATTCAAGTGAGCTATATTGCGTATTATATATAAAATAGTAGCACATTTGGGGGAAAAGTAATTGATTGAAATATTCATACACATATGTTACCAAAGCCTCAGACATGTTGGTATGGGAAACTCACTTCATCGCAATGCGGTACCTTGCTATTTGTTGATAGTTTTCACGACTTTTTGGGGGCATATTGAGGTTTATGGCCTATGGTAAACTGATAATGATATACAAATATGCATCATTGACCTTGATAGTGTTATTCGTCATAATTCTTCACGTTAAGATTGACGCGATGGAAGTGTGGCACTTAATGTCAAAACTTGCATTAAACTATGCCTGGTCGTCAAGAATTGTCATCTCAGGATGAAGAATTTCAGTCTTAATTCATTGAATTAGTATTTCCGGACCGTTCTAATCAAACGAAATATGTTGTATAGGCATATTCTATTGACCGCCATATACAAATGTAAATTATTTTAATGAAAAGTTATCTGATGTTCTGAGTTGTCTCAAACCGTAAAATAAAAATAAGCACTTTAGTAGGCGATTTTAATATAGACCTTCATTCCTATTCCTATCATTTATTCCCAATATCACTTGGCTAAAGCATGTAACTTCCAATAGTACAACTCTTAACAATATATTTACCAATTCATTAATCGAAGCTTTATATTTCCGGAACTTTTTTGGCTGACCTGAGTGATAATTTTCCTATTTTCCATTTTGAAAATTTTAGTGAACATAAAAACAAGTTTCAAAATAAAATAAAATATACTGATTGGAATACTGTAAGTAATGAACTTCTTGATGTAAATCATAGCTATGATTTATTTATGGAATCGTTTACATTAATATATAGTGAATGCTTTCCTGTAGTAACTAATGCAGTTAGAATTCAGGCGCCGAAAAAACCCAACCCAATTTGGATTACTCAAGGTTACCTTAAATCAATAAAGATAAAAACAGACTATTTAAACTCCACCTTACTATAAAAATAATGCCTAAATACGCGAGGAATATCGTAAAAAAAGAAATAGGCTAAATGATAAGTTAAAAACAGCCAAGAGAGACTATTATCATAATACAATTAATGAAGTAAATAATTATTTTAAAGGAACCTGGAAAACTATCAATGAATTATTAAACTGACAAAAATCCACTGACCTTCCCGATACTGTCATAATAAATAACACAGAAAGAAATGATGGCAATGAGTTAGGGAATGGTTTGAATGATTATTTTTGTTCTGTGTGCCAGAGCCTAGCATCAAAGATTCCACCAGTACACATATCATTTAAGGAACACATCATTAAAGCAATGATTAAGTGAACCTGATGCTTCTTCACTTTCTTTCAACTATTGCACATTTGAAAAAGTACAGGGAATTTCTCAATTTCAAAAGTTATGCTTCCGGCTTCGACGATAAATCATTGCCGTTAATAAACCTTATTTTGATCATTGAAGCATTCATTTATGCATCATTATAAATATTCTTCGTAATAGGCGTCGTACAACTCGCAATTAAAATGCCAAAATTCGTCCTATTTTCAAATCTGGCAAATCACAGCACCTTAACAGTTGTAGACCAACATCCATCCTTCCATGCTTTAGTAAAGTCTTAATCAAAATAGATTTTCGTGTATAATTATTTCTAAGGATTGATCACACTGGCGCAGGCATGTAAATTGATTACCTGACGAGTCATATCCTATATAAAGGCCTAATGAATATTCATATACATGTGCATTTATAAAAAATATATATGTGTATACACATGACTTTACACTATTTTGTGCTTTTTTGTATGTACTTTTGTTTATATACTATTTGTATTGGTTGTTGGACAAACAAACAAACAAACAATAAGATATTGTTCTTAACTGGCTTACCAGTTAGTTCGGATCGACATGGTCAGCTGAGTCACTCAGGGTCACTCAGGGCCACAGGGTATATTTCAGCTCTTGATCTTGAGAAGACGTAAAAGTGTCTGTTACGGGATACATAGTTCCTGTGCTGATCGCTACAGTCTAACGTTCGTCCTACCATTATCATGTCAATTCCCCTAAAGCGCTTTGCCTTCTGGTCGACCACTTGCTACTGTGTGCCTACGGGAATGTGGCTTTGTAACACTATAGTGTTTAATGTGAATATCAAGATGACCGCCAGACCTCATTTCAAGCTGGGTCAGGAGGGAGAACGTTTTGGCCAGATTACAATATATATGTTGGTCTTAAACAGAGAGCAGTTATGCCTGCAATAAAGGAGATACCGGGCAACCATTTTATCTTTCATCTAAAACTCTGAACTATGAACTTATTTGTTAGAAGTAAGGAACTTGTATTTCATGAATTTCGTCCGATTCAGTTACAATCACCCTGTGATACGTCACCATTGTTAATGTCGATACACACATTTCCTGCCAAGGACAGTATACCCCCAGTCGGGGTGAATACAAAGTTCTCAAGTGTTGACCAGATCGTCGTTCTCTGACAAACTGTTACCTCTGTGTTAATTAAGACATTGATCTGTTATATATATGTTATTGTCTTATTGAACCACTGGTATCAGGTATTGGATAACTGGGTTATAATCAGTACCAGTTTGGTGAAGAAGTTATCAGAACAGATACAAAAATTCTTCAATCATCATCAAGATGACATCTGAGCCGAGTGGTTTTGTCACGTAGACGATACTGATGGTAATAACTCATCTAAGCACTATTATTCGTGCTTGGGTCAATTTACCCTTCACGACCTGTTCTCTCGCTCTCTGACTACGAACAAAGTGACAAGTGTAATTTGGTGACATAACCTAAAATACGGCGTTACACCCTAATCTAACAAACACATTAACCGAGTTTAGAATCAGCAAAAATCATCATAAGTTTTAGGGCTTGAGGTAAGTTTGAAGAAAAATTTCGACCTGAAACCAAGATAAAATCAACGATATACCACGGTTAGCGAAACAATCTTTCCTTTAAATATGCCATGCACAGTTATATACGTAATTATTAATATTGGATATTGTACTATTTATCAAGGCATCTTCGTAATAATGACACGTTTCTACACACCGAAAGACAATATGTTTTCTACTGTCATTATTAGATTGATACGTATACACAGATATCAAGTTCATTATAGTATTGCAATTGGATTATTATTGTAGCGTTTGGTGTTTTAGTCAAATAAAGCCTTTATGATCAGTAAATGAGGAGCTGTAGTGATTGTATTTATTTACTCAGTACCATTATAACCGGATTATAGATGACCTTCTGGTACTGTTTGAGGAGCAAATTCAACTTCATAGAATAGAAGAAAGATTAATGGGGATATTCTACATAATTTATCTCTGAGACAAATCTATTCTTGTTTTCTGTCAGACCTCATATACAATTAACATAACTAAAATGATCTATTAGTGTGATATACGCTAACAACAAACTCGACTAAACGATTAACAGAAAGGGATCTTCTGTCAAACTGACTGAAACTGGGGTTGATAGAAAAATAGAGAACTATTCATTATGATTAGTTGTTTTTCTACACAAATTTCTATAACTAAATACGAAACAATATACTTTAAAACAATGCTATGTGCTCCAACAAAATCAACAATAAAACCCGTTACTGGTGAAAGTCATTTGTTCCCAGATACAGTGTCTAAAGTATAGAAAGCCGTGGAGTAAAACAGAATCCACAAAAATTGCTCCGACGACATTGGCTCCGGCGACAACTGCTCTACGACAATTGCTCCGACGACAATTGTCGCCGGAGCAATTGTCGCCGGAGAAAATGTCACCGTAGCAATTGCCACCGGAGCCAATGTCTTCGGAGCAATTGTCGCGAAGGAATTGCCGTTTTTCGGAGCAATTGGCGCTAGAGCAAATGTCCCCAGAGCAGGGAGTAAAATGTGATAGTAGTATACCCGAATACCGTATTTATATAGTAAACTATATGAAAGACTGCATACTGAAACTAAATAATGAGATTATAACTGAAAACAGTGGTATTATAGCGAACATTTTCATCCCATATAGTTTCCACATCCAGTTTTTCAAGCTTGATGTTGGGAAGTTTGTGTCGTGCTTTTATTTCCTGCATGATAAATTTGTAGAACATAGATCAGGCAGATCATGAGGGTTTGTTGGTTAGGGTATAAAACAATCAGGGGAGGTGCTGTTTTTACTGAGCATAGTGAAAACATTTCTTCGCACATTCAAATATTGGGAGATATACAGTATGTCGAAATGTTTAAATCCAATCAACCATAAATAACTAAAGACAACTTTAAATACCGGTATGTTCTTTTAGACCAGTAAAATATGGTGTATTTAAGAAGCTAGTGTTTATGGTTGGGTGACTGAAATAAACTGGTCTTTATGGCCCTATAAACCTTCAGATCTGACCTCTGGAGTTTAACGAGCCAATGTTTTTTGGCTGAATAACAAGATTAAAGAGGTCTTTATTGATCTAAACCATCAGATACGATCAGAAATTGCTGAGGATAGACTTCACTTTAGCTGTACAGAAAACAAAAAATCTGAACAATGTTATTGCCTGATTGACTCCTATTGTAAAACATAGTACTATTACTATAGCACATGGAACTATATCCGTTTTGAGTCTCGTGTTATGGATCACCTCTGAGCTGGAGTTATTGTCTATTCGTTTCACAGAGATCAAAATAGTTGAGCTCAATTCACAACACTTCGTGTTGAATATGTTCAATAATGGTAACGTATGGTTAACGTTCATTGCGAATAAATCTCGTAATTTATATGTGATAAAAATGCTCTTCTAGGAATCTGAGGTCACCGTCCTATGTGCTTTCAATTAAATCATGATTCGTCGATTATTGCTTTATTGGTTTAATCATATAAAAATGCACAAAAGCACCTATTTAATTCTAAAGGGTAACTTTACTTCAGCATGATCTTATGATGTATTATCAATAAAATGCTTACAATGCATATAGTGTTTATAAAGACGGTCTGGAATGCAGTCTCAGGTCCTATGAACAATATTGTGAGCTATCTGTGTAAAACCTA
>JAUELC010291966.1:0-12591 GCA_031471745.1 Cryptochiton stelleri
TGGTCGACAAGGGGGCTCGAACCCTTACGGTACATTGGAGGAGGATCAGAAGTCAGACACGCTAACCATTGAGCCACGGCGCGGGCCCGAGAGAATAATAGTACATGTAGCAATGACACAGGTCGATAACTGTTGACATCATCTTTCTCACCAGATTAACATATTGGTATAACATTATTTTGCTGACTTAAAGATATTTGGGCACACACCTGTAGAAATAGACATTTGAAATATTATCGTCAGTGGTAGAGCAAGTTGTTCAGTACCACACCTGAAATGTTATCAGGGCCACAGGCTTTTCGAGTATCTGTTGATTTTAATAAAGGTAAAACTTCCGCAAAATGAACATTTACTGACTGTCTTGTGTTAACATCGAATAACGGTGTAAACAAAGGAGATGTGTCGGAATCACTGTCAGATATGAATACGGAATAAAAGTATTCAGTTAAAAGGTGAGCTACATGAAATTGGAGTGTCTGCAGTTTTCCCATCATACGTACCAGTGTAAGGGATAGAGCAACATTTCCTGCTTCATCTGACATTGCTCCAAAAATGTTTACCGTTGTCACAGAGATCTTGTTCAATATGAGTTATATATTCTGCGCATTTAAACTGCTTTAAGTTGTTGAATACACGGAAAATGATTAATCATTGATCAGGATGTAAAGTTCACTTGTATTTCCTTCTGGCTCATTCCTTATCCCGCAGAACACTAATTGGGTCATTGTCGTACCACTGTGGGAATTTCTTGCTTTTGACAAGTACTTTCGTTATGGTCTCATTTAGTGCAGCATATATGTACACTGTGGTCATACAGGTGATCAGATCAACACATTGGTTCACATATCAAAAGTAGTTTAGAGTTGACGACGGGTAACACGACAACAAATTGCATAAGTGATCCCAGTCAGCTTTTTATAATTGTACACAAGGCGAATGGTACCAGCTTTACGAGAAGAACGTGGCACAGTGAGTGCAATTAAGAGGGGTGTGTGGTCTGATCAAAAGGTTGGGGATAAATATAAAGACATCTACAAATATATAAAATATTATTATTATTAAGGAATACCTGGTTCTAGTGTGTCAATAAGTCTTATATCTACACAGCACACACAATAAAAAAATCATAGCAATTATTATAATTTAGGAATACTAGGTACTGGGGTATCAGTAATTCTTATATCTACACTCAAGAAACAAAATTAAATGTTAGACATGCCAGTAATAAAATATATCAATTATTATTATTATTAACTATATTTTATTATATTAGTACAGTTCACATGTATCAATAAGTCTTATATCATAGGCTAGAAATATCAGACATGTCAGAAATAAAACATATTATCATTTAGGAATACTACGGTACTGGGGTATCAATAAGTCAAAAATAAAATATAAGAAGACATGTCAGGAATAAAATATATTAAGATGTCGTACTGGGGTATCAATAAGCCTTACATCGATGAGTAAGAAATAACATAAAAGACGCATCAGAAAAAAAAAAACATTATTTTTTAGGAATAATACGGTACTGGGGTATCAATAAAAGTGAGGAATGATCGAATATACATGTAGCAGGTCAACATGGTGATTAGCCCCATATCCATGTAGGTATGTCAGAGATTAATCACACAACCAATATAAGATATACAGAGAGATTCTACTAGGTCTTTAATAACACACACCTCAAATTACCAGTTTGTCACTAAAGTACTGCTTACAAGAAAGTTAGCTCTGGGCCATGTACAGGACTAAGCTGGGATTTTAATTTGGAGGCCTGGCTTGTGAATTGGGAGATATTGATTGGGGTTTTGATCGATTGATTGATTGGTGTCCAACGCCATACTCATGGGTATTTAACTAATATGACGGCGGTATACTCCAGCAGTAAAAAGCCACATAACACAAACCATAAAATGTGAACTGTTTTGCTTTGTTGGAAAATTAATGTTCCTCCAGTGTTTAGTAGGACAGCAAGAGTATGCTCTGAACATGCTGCCCTTAGCCAGAGGGCGATTGAACATGTACATGTTGTTTTATCGCTAAGCTGAGATTTTAGGCTTAGCACCTGTTATTTGGGAGAATTCTGGTCACCAACTTGGAGGAATTTGGAGAAATCCCATTGATTGTACTTGTTTGTTGTCAGCAGATTGAAATATATATATTCAGTTTATCTGAACTTTATTCAATATCTGTAGGCCAAATATTCACTTTTACAGGTGAATTTTGTAAGCAAATTGGCCGTACCTGGGATATTTCGAACCAAAAATTTACTGAAAAGACTACAAGGAGTTCCACAAAAAAAACAATAGATACTGGTAGCTTTGTTTCAGGCGATTATATGTAATTTGTGTATATTAATGAATTATGAATTCATGAAAATAATTAGTTTAGAAGTGTCAAGCACTTTTATCGGTGATCACTTTATTTGTCCAAAAAATGAAATGAATTAATTTTTGTAGAAAAAATTCTTTATGGAGCTCTCAATAGTTAAAATGCATGAACAATTTTGTCAGACATCTGTAAAAGTTTGACATGTACTCAATTTAACACTAGGTTTAATTCTGAAAAGTTTTTTTTACAGGATAATCCCAATTTTTACAGTGGTTAGTGTGTTGGACTGTTGATCCTCCTTTGATGTATGGCATAGGTTTCCTCTTGTTTTCCAAAGGAGACTGAGAAGTTGAAGTCTTATCAGTGAAATAATAGCCTTGCAAAACAGCTTTAAACGCCAATCAAACAAACAAACAAACAAAATTTTTATCAGAATTGTCCAGCAAGTGAACATAATTTTGTTCCCTATGAATGCTGTGTTATTGTTTGTTAGTGGGATACCACTGGTCTGAGTTTCATTACGGTAAAACTACCCCCGAACATGTACAACAGACTAAGGGAACTGGTGCAGATTGAGAAAGCAGCTCAAGTTACACACTAATCTAATTCTGGTCTCAAAACAATTAAAATAACATCTACATGTAACAAAATCTGTGTACCGTTATACGAAATCTGTGTACCTAACTAAACTGTGTACCTTACTAAAAACCATGTACCTTACTAAAACTGTGTACCTAACTAAAACAGTGTACCTTACTAAAACAGTGTACCTAACTAAAACTGTGTTCCTTACTAAATGTGTACCTTACTAAAACAGTGTACCTAACTAAAACAATGTACCTTACTAAAACCATGTATCTTACTAAAACTGTGTACCACTGTGTACCTAACTAAAACTGTGTTCCTTACTAAATGTGTACCTTACTAAAACAGTGTACCTAACTAAACTGTGTACCTTACAAAAACTGTGTACCTTTCTTACACTGTGTACCTTACTTTAACCATATACCTTACTAAAAACCATATACCTTACTAAAACCATGTACCTTACTCAAACCATGTACCTTACTAAAAACTATGTACCTTACTAAAACCGTGTACCTTACTAAAAACCATGTACATGTACCTTACTAAAACCATGTACCTTACTCAAACCATGTATCTTACTAAAAACTATGTACCTTACTAAAACTGTGTACCTTACTCAAACCATGTAAGCTTACCTTACTAAAAACCATGTACCTTACTAAAACCATGTACCTTACTAAAACTGTGTACTTGCATGTATGTACTTAACTAAATGTAAACTGTGAGTACATAACAGAATAAAAATGATATTTCGCTGCCATTGAATAATATCTTTTTGTTAATGGTGCTAGTGTCTTGCAAGTAACATCAGTTACACCATTTGTCGACCATTCAATATTATTGGTACATGTATTGGTATTCAAACCTCACTATGCGATGCATTGGGTTTATTTGTTTCATTGAGTTTAACGCCATATTCAAGGGTATTTCACTTATATGACAACGGATTAACCACTTCTTACTCTGCCTTAGTTAATTATTCAGCAAAAAAACGAAAGGAAACCTCGTAAAAAGCACCCCCGCAATAGCCGGAGTTACCTCTTGTGATTTCCTCATATACCTCAGGTCCACTGGGTGACTTCAACCCTTGCAGTACATCAAAGGAAGATCAGCAGGCCAACCTGTTAAACACGGAGCCATGGCACGGGTCCCCAATACACCGTGTATAATATCTATGAATGCATTAATAATCATGTACATGTAGGCCTACATTGCTTACATTCTGTTTCTAAATATGTTATACTCGATTGTTTGTTTGTTTGTTTTACTGGAGTGTTACACAGTACTTCACATGTAAGGGCGAAGGATTGATTGATTGGTGTTTATACTCCACGCTCAAGGGTACTTCACTTTTATGATGTTGGTGTACTCCAACAAATAGCCACACTGACACAAACCATAAAATGTGAAGTGTTTTGCTCTGTTGGAAAAAACATGTTCTTCCAGTGCTAAGTAAAGACATCATGACTTTGCTCAGAACATGCTGCCCTTTAATAGCTAGAGGAATATGTGTGAGATAAACCACACTTGATGTCACCGGCTAGAAACAATGACAATATACAAGACAAGCCTAGGACAAAATACATGACGCAATAAGACAAAGTGTGCAAATTTACGGCGCTACATGTAGGCACCACAACAGATTGGCTTCTTGTTGCCTCTTTACAACTCTGAGAGAACCAGAGCAGAGGCGAGTGGCAGCTCCCTCCAGCCACCTACATAAATGCTCTAAGCTAATTCACTGAAGCAGTAGATTTTATGACTTCATATGTTAATGTTATAATATAAAGAATAAAATGTGACTTTATTATCAAACTCACCTTTGCCCCCATGTGTTTTGACCTTGACCTTGAGTCAGAGATATGTAGGTTATTGTCTTGAAGGTTGCATCGATATGACAGATACATAGGGGGTAGGTAGCCTCAAAATATCTCCCTTGACAGAAATCTAAACCTAACAAAATAGCTTGAGGTTTAGCGCCACTCAACAGTCAGTATAAACTCAACAGTCAGTATATCTCTTATCACTTTATAACCAATATCAAAGTAATGAGACAGCCATGGGCAAAATATCACTGGTATGTAAATTGTCTCATCGAGAGTTCTCCGTAACTCTTTCACTTGATGATAAATGCCACAACGATGTCAATGTTCAATACTCAATTGACAAATATTCAGCAATAATGAATTAATCCAAAGTGCAATAACTACATGCACAGCAATGAGTATAGGTCGGTTACGAACACCGTGCACAACACAATGACTGACTGTATAATAATGAATTACCCGTGACCAAAGCTGTCTATAGCAATAATATCACACTTGCCACTTTATCGATGAAGTAATCCATAAATCCCACTTTGAGAAAAATAAATTGAATTCCTATAGCAATTTATACCACATATTTAGGAGGCAACCATTCCTACACTGTTCAACTTGTCAACCACATCACCACATACATGTAGATTGCAACTCTCATACTTTCAAGCATTAGAAAATGCACTTCGAATCTGAATCTAAATCCTGCATGGGTAAATATATCAACCTGCGAAATTGTCTTCGTTGTTATTTCTCTGCTACCTCAAATAGCGTGATTCTGTTAAAAGATAGGCACTGATATATCTTACTTGAACATGTAGTTCTGTGCATTTAATTTCTGCACAAGATCCGTGTCAGGGCCTCTGTCAATTCACAAAGTTAAGGCAGTAAATGCAAGTTTTATATTCAGGTAAATTCAATTGTGTATTCTGAAGACTTCCTGTATCTTGAGGACTATTTTCACAGACTTACGGATATATATACAGTAACATTTAGTTCTGCCAGGTCAGTAGCTAGGCCTCTTACAGGTGACAATGTTAAGTCAGTAGACGCAAGGGTTAAATTCATGTAAGACTGACTGAGGGTACTGAGCACTTCCTACAGTTCGACAAATATTATTAGAGTGCTGCTAAATCCAGGGTTCCAGGAAGAGGCTGCACGGTGTTGGGCCATTAGTAGTTTAATTTGTCAGTGTGATTGTCGTTCACTAGGTGACAAATGACGCGTCTCAGACAACAAATTCGAAGAAGAGAGTTTTTTTCCACTAATTTTGTGACTCTTGGACATCAATATTAACAGCGGGGTCGTGGTTGTTAAGGTGGTGATGTTCTATAATGGTCGCTGATCAGTGTCAATCAATGGGGTAGAGGCACAGCTACACACAGACCTATACAGCATCAAGTCCAGCAGACTGTAAGAAACCCCTAAAGCCTTTCCTTCACACTGTGAACTAGGCTAACTTACTTCCAAGGATTACTGAACAATTTCCTTGCTATACAGGTATTATCCCCCCAATCCGGGCAGATTAAACACAGTAAATAAATACCTATACATCATGACTATAGGTTGTATGTAACACTTTCATTGAAGTTGAGCTCTATGTAGCCATCATAAGTACACTATACAGGTACATTGTAATACAAGTGTATAGTCGGACCATGTCCCATAGCCTTCTACCTCTGGATGGACCCACTTTGACATATGTGGCTGGGTTAGTTACATGTATATAGTTTACCTACGGTACAGTATTGACAGGAGAGTATTGACGTCACAGGTCCTAGTTTTATAGTGTACCGGTACATGTGCAATGTACAAGCAGCATAACAACAATCAGGGTTCATTGGCAGCCGTAAAAGGTTAACAACAGAGACCGGGACAAAAAGGTGTTAAAGCGGCCAGTTATGATAACAATGGCCCTGACCACAGTATCACTATATCATTGTTATATGGCAGGGTCAGGGGTGAACTCTCTTGTCAAGTAGATCACTAACGTCTATCATTAACAACCTTAGGTCACCCTGGTCAATTATATAGATTTATATAAGATCGGCAAATCGAACCCAGGCCGTTTGGCTCACAGTGTCAATTTGAGACTAAGGCTCCTGATTATATAGAATGCAACCCACATTTTCCTTATGTTGTTACATGTAATTGATAATTTAAATATTATATCTTAAAGATGATTTTAATTGAATAATTTTATTTGACTGTATATTTTCTCTTTAAATAAAAAAAAATAAAGTTATAAGTCTATAGCTATTAAGTGGAGTGGAGATCCCCTCTTTTTATTACCGTAACAATTTATGTTACAAATTTTATGCCATAATTTTATGTCTTACACGGACTTACGTTTAATTATACTTTGTTTATAAACAAACCAGGTTTTGGGGATAACACTCTCTTAGTTAGAATAGATTCAAGTTAAGAAAATTTTGCAGGCTAATCTCGGACGTTAAGCAGTTGATTTTGGTCATGGGGGATAACTTTTGCAGCTTTAGATAACATCATCTGATCTATATTAAACTTGTATGAATCCGCGAAGTACTGGTTAAAATATCCGGCAATTAACACTACACATTTTTCGGGTAGTATTATTGCGACAATGAACCTCCAAGGTGTAGGTTACGGAGACGGTAGGAGCCAGAAACAACCGTTGGATGTTCCGACATGAGGTTGTCCCTGAAAAATTTTCTTAACTAGAAAGTGTTCTAGCTTAAAGAGTGTTATGACTGTTATCCCCCAAAAAACTAAGATCATGGTCACTTTCTGAACGACACAAAAACTAACTCCAAACCAGGTTCCAGTTGCCCCATAGCTCAAGGAGAACCAGGGCAAGAGCAGCCCCCCCTACTTAAGGGCACTCTAACCATCAATGGATTGATTGATTGATTGTTTGTTTGATTGGGATTTAACGCCATACTTAAGGTTATTTCACTTATATGACGACGTGCCAGCCCAATGGGTGAAGGAAACCACCCACTACGCCACTGGCAACAAACAATGACAAGATACAACACAATCACAGGACATTAGAGGACGCCACAACAGCTTCTTGTTGCCCCTTAGCTCTGAGAGCAACAGGACAACACGAAGCTCTCACCAACTGCCCGCTTTAAGAAGTTAATATTTTGTCATAAATACATGTATGTAATTAGACTACTACACTTGAACCACAAAATTGGACGTAAAATAATCACATTTAACATGAATATACAAAACAAATGGATTCAAAACATAAAATTATTAAGCTATGCAAATGGCAAGCTTTTAAAGGATTGACACATTTCATACATACCACAACAACAAAAAATAAAATCGAGGAAAAATATATTGTATAGAATTAGTTAGGATGAATTTTATACAGCAAAAAACAAACATAATTTTAAAACAATTTTAAATTGTTTTATATAATATTATACACTTTATCAGAAGTCCATTACCATGTAAACCAACACTAAAACACCGTACAGTACGTTCTTGTCAAAGAGGCAAGAGCGCAGATTTGAAGTATAAAATCGATTTCTAACTTTAACGCTACTACACATTTGTTTTAATAAATCTGATGTATAGAGGTATTGACAAAAAGCATCAAATGGTCAATTCCATTGTGATGGGCGCTACATTCACAAAGAAATTTGCTCACATTTGTATTAAAATTCTCAAGTTAACTGGACTGGAACTGTCTATAAATCTCATAAAATAAAGACAGTTGTCGGCTCTCCATAATGCGCATTGATTTTGCCAATAATGACAACGCCCAATCAAAACTGAGGCTCATTTACATAACGTGACGGGCGCTCCAGTCAACGGACGAACTATCTGAGTAACCTTGGGTTAAGTTAAATAATAATTCCTATGAAATGTTTGAAGTTAAATAAAAACTTTTTGGGTATAATATAAGACTAGTATATGCTTGTCATTCTGGTAAAACTAGCTGTGTATTATTCCAATAATTGTCTGTCAGGAGAAAATAGTTATCACGTGACGGGCGCTACAGGTCTTTGTGACGGGCGCTACGCTATCTAGATTAAGTATAAGGAGATTGGAATTTTTAGCAGTAAAATACAAATATACTGCTGATTTGAGTTAATTTCAGGGTTATTTCCATATCACTGAAGTTTAACACAGATAAAATAAAAAAAGATTGAAATCATTGTAAGATGAATTAATTTAAATGATTTTAATTTGGAGTGGATGCGATAGTTCATAACGTTTAAATAATTTCATTTTAACTATTAAATTCAACAATTCTGCAAATCAGAGTTAAAACATAACATTTTAAAATGGTCCAATAAGTGTTTGTTTGATTGGGGTTTTACAACATACTCAAAGTTATTTCACTCATACATGTTTTCCAATGTGTGAAGGAAACCACTCTTGACATCACTGACAACAAAGATAGGACTACTAGGGTGGTGCAAAGAGATAATTAAGTGCTACAACTCTACAAGTGCAAGACACCACAATAATTCTTCTTCCCGTTGCCCCATAGGCATACTTGTACAATGTCACTCAGATTGTACCAGGGCATTGAGGGCACAGGAAGCTAACAGATACTGTAATAAATGACCAATAAAGTAGTAGCAACTGATACTGCAGTAAAATTAACTGATAGTGTAGTAACAACCGATATTGTAGTAACTTTTGACTGATACTGTAACAACTTTTAACAGATAATGTAGTAATTTGTTATTTGTTACTACATTATCGGTTAATTTTATTACAGTTTCAGTTGTAACTACATTATCGGTGGTTTATTACAGTATCTGTTGCAACAAAGCTCCTGCCAACCATGCACCTGCCTATGGGGTTACAAAACACTTAATACTAGCCCTATCTCAACTATTATAAATTAACAACAGAAACAGTTCAATACTCCCATATAATACATTTGTTAAAACAATAGCTTAATTTTTAAAACTTATTAATAATGTTAAACCCATCATATTTATATAGATTTAATTATATTTAAAGCTCAGTTTACCAAAGAGTTGTTAAAAACAAAATCCCCATGACCATCTTAATTTGTTTTAACTCTTTTAACCACCACTTCTACATGTACCTGTATTGTTACAAATGAATCAATTTCTTAGCCTTCAAACTAACCACTCTAAACACTTGGTGTTATTTAACATTGCCTTGGTACATGTAACTGGATGTCAAAGTGTAGAGTTCTGAGATGTCACAAGTGACAATGAATTTAAACTTTTTTTGTGATTCAGGGTAACTCTTAATTTGAAAACATTCACTGAAACATCTACTGTACCATAATACATCGACATCTATATTTATGAAGTGCAAGGAAAGTGAGTTAGTAGTTTTGTGACAATCATCTAAAGTGCCAAAAATATTTATCTTTAACTGAGACATCATTGTTTGCTTCCATTGACAACAAGGTCAGATTCCCGTGCACATTTAGCTGACAGGCTGTCATGAGTGAAATAAACTTAGGTACAGTGTAAAACCCTATTATACAATCCATGAATAAGTCCTCAGTAACATGGCACTCAAAATTATTCATGACTTTATTAAGGTTTGTAGAGAATTCAGTGGTACTGTAGCAGTGTGACGGGCGCTTCAGGTAAAAAAATGTAGTGCCCGTCACATTAAATATTAGCGCCCGTCACAGTAATTAACAAATATAGCTAATTACAAAAAAAAAATAATTTGTATTGTATCTTTGTATGTCACTGTGGAGAAACCAAGAAGACAGTATATTAATTTTTTTATCAACTCATTTATTTTTTCAGAAAATTAAAATCTCTATTAAAATTGTGACGGGCGGTACATGTAACATTGCTCCTGTTTTTTAATTAAGATTTAATTATTATAAAATATATTTTGGGGCAAAAAAAATGTTTTATAAACTGAATTTTTAATAATAATGTAATATTCAATTTAATTGGTTCAATTATTCTGTAATAAATAAACAAAAAATTGAGATTTTGTTTTTTTGTAATAATCACCTGTTTAAATGATTAATAATATATCTGTATAAATGGCGCCACTGAGGCAAATTCGAGATGCACTAAAATTTAACTTTGTTGATTATATAATCCTCAGACAATGCTCTCTTCATTGATATAATTTTCATTATTGAAAAATTAATTTGAAATTTTTGATAAAGTGAACAAGTTACATGGAATTGACCAAATAATGATATGGGTAGGCTTTTTTTGATATCATTATTTTTTCCCTCATGAATATTATTAAACGTAGTGGGAGACTTGGTGGCCACAAAATATACAAGCCTTTGAAACTTTAGCATGATGTACGGTAATTTAGTGGGCCATAAACTTTTTCTGTTTGTTTGATTAGTGTTTAACGTCGTACTCAAGGGTATTTCACTTATATGATGACAGATTATACATTTCTTACTCTGCCTTACTAAATACGATGGGAAACGGGAGAAGAAACCTCGTAAAAACCACCACCCCTGATAGCGACTCACCCATATACTGTGGTTGACTGGCATTCCCTTTTTCAATGATTATTGAAATACATGGTTTTGCTTGTAGTCACAAGGCCATAAATACATTGTACATGGAGACAATTGGCTTCCTATATTCTTGTTGGGCCTAGCACCTGAAGTAGAGGTTAATTGATTATACATGTACACAGACCTTTTTTGTTTCAGACCCTGCTATATAAAGGGTGGTTTAATCGGATTGGACACTTTTCACTATCCAATCAAAATGCTGCATCAGATGTTTCTGACCCGAATCCTCATACAAACACTGATTGGTTCCTGAGAAAGTTATTTCAAAGCCTGCAAGTTTAACGATCTCGGCCTTAGATTCATGTACCACGTTAACACCTGCAACCTTGACACACCTCTAATTATATAACCTAATTGATATCGTCTGAAATGCTCCCATATTTAGCACGCTGAAACAAAAGGGTCTGTATAAATAAATAGCTGCTGCTTGAAGCTTCCGGAGCGTAACTTCTTGTATGTAATTCTAACATTTTACCCTGGGGCAGACAGGGTGTAAAACTTGGGTCAGTTTGTTGCCCTTCTTGATTACCATTTACTTAAATACTAAAAGTACAACTTCCCTTGCTTGTTTGTTTGATTTTGGATTTACGCCGTACTTAAGGTTATTTCACTCATATGATGGCGTGCCAGCCCAATGGGTGAATGGAACCACCCCCGTTGCCACTGGCAATAAACGAGGACAAGATACAAAGCAATCACAGGACATAACAGGGCGCCACAACAGCTTCATGCCCCCTTACATGTAGCTCTGAGAGAACCAGGGCAAAAGGAAGCTCCCTCCAGCTCACCTTGCAATAATAATCAGAACTTGGCAGCTGAAATGGACACTTAAAGATGAATTGATTGGTGTTTAACACCATGCTCAAGGGTAATTCCCGTATATGAAGGCACTGTACTCCAACAGTAAATTGCCACACCAACACAACCATAAAAAGTGAAGTCTTTTGTTCTGTTGGGAAATTAATGTTACTCCAGTGTTAACTGCTAAGTAAAGACAGCATGACTGCGCACTGGAAACATGCTGGCCTTAGCCGGAGCCCAGAGGGCCTACACTTAACAATGCCCAATTTTTCAATTTGGTCCCTGGAAAAAAGTAATGCCTGGAAACAAAGTTATGAGCTCTATGACGTTTGTTCCTAAGGTGTAGGCCTTGTTAGAATAAATCCTTTTCCAGACCAGGTAAGCTTAAGGTTTTTCATTCAGTTTCTCAGATTGATGGCACGTTATAAATATATTAACACTTCAAGCAATTAGCAAATTCCTGACGCCTAATAGATTCAGTACACTTTTAACATTACTCTCTTATAAAGTTCTGCAAATCACTCTTTATCAAAATTTATTTTTCTGAAA
>JAUELC010292077.1:0-15671 GCA_031471745.1 Cryptochiton stelleri
CTAACCCAGTGAAGACTGCGAATCTCTCTCAACATGAAGCACTGACACAGGGATGCTAAATTAGCATCTTTTGATCTGTCCTGGTTTCTAATCCGGTGGAGGCAGCCAATGTTTCCTGACTGTATATTGACTGTTATAGTTATCCATCCTACCGTGTCATTTAAAATACATTTTCCTTAGAAACCCTCCACTGAAATATGATATACTCAACACAGGTCTAATTTTATTTAAATGATTAAACCAGACTGGAGAGTAAAAAGTCATACCCAGCAATATCTCAAGTTTTTTATAAATCCATTGAGATTAAAATATTGATGACGCGTGGCTCGGATAAGTGATACCATTAGGACAGAAAAAGCGACAGCAACGTAAAATTCATTTTCCACGTGGTTGGCCATCAATACGGCATTATGACACAACTGTTGGCCATGTACACGCTTCTTTAAGGTTCTTCTGGAATAGAAACACTCACCCTAACCGTAAGATATGTCAGTGCGCGAACGCAAACCATACAAAAACAAAATGGTGTTATAAATGTTTGCAGTTCTCTTAGCAGAGTAAACGTTCGCATAGAATTCCCATTTTCGGTATACACTAATAAAATCAGTTAAGGCAGATTAACATTTGTTGATGGCAATTGTTTCAATTACTGTAATCTTTGTATTGGAAATTATCATGTGCCTATTTGCTTAAAATCGCTTGCCTCCACCAGGATTCGAACCTTTAGTTTATAATTCAAGGTAATAGTAGAATCTGATTGCCGTTGAAAGCTTGTGCAGTTTTACATCGTTCACCCAGATTCCCTGAATAGTCTATTGATAGTTATAAATTTCATCTAATGACCTGAATAAATTTCATAAATGTACCAGGGAAAAGCTGTCCCCAAAGGGAAATCATCCTGCATATCTGAATAACCGTAAGCGGCCATTGTGTAATGCATCGGGCCTACTTTGTTATGAAACATAGCATTACAAACACATTTGTCCACATTTCTTGCCTGTTATTACAGGAACAAAAGTATTATCCGATGTCGCTATCCCTGAAGTCTCTGATGTATTCACAGGGGAAAAACGATAAAGTAAGGTGGGTGAGGTTTACTTTAGTAAAATCCTCTTTGATCAGTGAATGGTGATTGTGAAATGTGGTCTAACATAACCACACTGAACATCTCTAAGTAAATAGACTGATTAATGGGATAGGAAGCGGTCGTTATGAAGCTTTTAATCAGTTGATATTACCTGAAATGTCCATTACCTTCTGCCTCACTTAAACATTACTTGATAATGGATACTGGGTTACATTACTCAGTAGAATGGATCCAGTATTGGTGGCGACCCCTAGTGACGTTTTATCTGTATAACGCTCTGGAAGACATTAACGTACACATAAGTATGAGGAAGGATTCCTTTTGTGTAAATTCTAAGAATATGAATTACTTGTTCACGTTGAAGAGACACAGAAATTCGTACTTTCAACAAAGAATATAGTCTCCTTTTGTTGCCTTTTTCTTTTCTTATCTGTTTTTTTTCCTCTTCTTTTTTTGAGCCTGCAACTTGCATTAATAATCGTGTAGAGTTTCCAATAACGCTCATGTCTCTCTAATCTTCAACCCGATTTAGCTATTTTCACCTCATGCCTCATTCAGTAATCAAATTTCGGCATGTATATTATCTCCGTCTGATCTACCTTTCGATGAACAGCACAGGTTCCCTTCTCCGCTGATCTACCCTTCGCTGTTTAGCACAGGTTCAATTCACCGCTGGCGTACTCTTTAACGTACAGCATATATTCGTTTCGCTTCTAAACTGCCTTCTGGTTTACAGCATATAATCATTTCCCCGCTTGACTACATTTTGGTGCACATCACAGATTTATTCCCACCCCCACTGGACTACATTTCGATTTACAACACAATTTTATGTCCCCGCAAGACTACATTTCGATGTACAGCGCAGATTTGCTTTCCCGGTGGATTACACTTCGATATACAAGACAGGTTCATTTGCCCGTGAACAACCCTTCGACGTACAGGTATGTTTTCCCCACCGATATACCCTTCCATTTCGAGCACATGCTCGTTAGCCTGCTGAACCATCCATCTTTGTACATAACGGGTTCGTTTCCCAACTGATCTAACCTTCGACGTACAGCACTAATTCGATTCCCGGCTGATATAACCTTCGATGTGCAGCACAGGTTCGTTTCCCAACTGATCTAACCCTTATCATAAAGCACTGGTTCGTTTCCCAACTGATCTAACCTTCGACGTACAGCACAGGTTCGTTTCCCAACTGTTCTAACCTTCGTCGTACAGCACTGGTTCGTTTCCCAAATGATCTAACCTCGATATACATCACAGGTTCATTTCCCAACTGATCTAACCTTCAATGTACAGCACAGGTTCGTTTCCCAACTGATCTAGCCTTCGACGTACAGGCACATATTTGTTTTCACCCTCTGAACCTGGGGCATAAAGTTCTTCGGAAAGCGTTGGTGGTATGTATGCGGTTTCCGGAGTACAAAGTCATATAAGTGAAATATCCTATCACGTACGACGTCAAACACAAGAAAATCCATCGCCTTTAAATTTACAAAATGATTTTGATCTAGATATATTCCTTAAAAGTGAAACCCGAAAGTAAAACCATGGGCCACTAATAGCAAAAGCATTTCAAAAGAAACAGTAAAACCGGAAGGTTAAAGCGATAAAACATCAATAACAACCTTTTAAACTTAAAATGAAAGGTATGAAATGCTAAATTTCGCGACTTATCTGATTAGCGATACAATTCAATTATTTCTCAAATAACTCTTTTTGGGATATTTCTTTTATTCAAAACCCAAATAATCTCGTTGATGTTCCTAAAAAAAATTATTGCGTCGAAAATAGTGACTCACTAAATGACAAACTATGTCAACTGTGTGTATACTGTCATGCTATACTTTATTAATATTATTCCAAAAATCTCTTTATGAACATCCATTTAATAAACATTGATTAATTTATATAAATATATATGTCCTACTGCGTACGTTAATTAGTACTATTCAAGTTAGTGTCAGCATCGCAAGTGTAATGGATGAGTTCGGTTTCATTCTTAATAAGTTATTCTCACAAAACAAAAGGACGAAGGAATCCATTTAAGAGCTCTTGACAATACTTAGTTGAGAACGTCCTAGTGCCAGCATCCAATACATAACAACAAGAGGTTGCATTTTGACATCCTGTGGGTTTCATTAAGGTCTTAAGTGGCTTAGTGCCAATCAAATGTGTAATCGACCGGCGTCTCGCAAACGCTGTAATGGAAGCGGTGTGGGGTGAAGCAGTAATTATCACCAGCACATTATATGTCTAGCAAAGGTAACGTGGTGCATGCTGGCAATCTACCACCGCCACTCCGTCAAACAAACCAAAGTTGTCCACATATATGATGTACATCGCATCAACTAACATCACTCCATATAACAATATATCAATTCTGAGACTGATGTAGTGGCTTTCAACATACAGAAACAGTATGGTGGTAATTAGAATGGAAACAAGAAGCTATGTTGTCTAGTCATAACTGAGGCTAGGAGTGGAGAGAATGCAGACAGGTTTTGTTGGAATTAAGAATGAGATTGGAGATCAGTTTGCAAACTAAGCCACTTTTCAACATATAACAGTCGTTATTGGGTGAAACCTTACATGCCTAATAACTCTCCTGAGTTAGCTCTATTGGTCTACATGCCTAATAACTCTCCTGAGTTAGGTCTATTGGTCTACATGCCTAATAACTCTCCTGAGTTAGCTCTATTGGTCTACATGCCTAATAACTCTCCTGAGTTAGCTCTATTGGTCTACATGTCTAATAACTCTCCTGAGTTAGGTCTATTGGTCTACATGTCTAATAACTCTCCTGAGTTAGCTCTATTGGTCTACATGTCTAATAACTCTCCTGAGTTAGCTCTATTGGTCTACATGCCTAATAACTCTCTTGAGTTAACTCCATTGGTCTACATGTCAAATACTCCATACCTCTTGTATTGAATTAATTCATGTGCAATGGATATTAAATATCTGAAATTCCGACCTGTAGAGCGGAGACATAGTATGCTTTTTGAACGACCTAAATAAAGAAAAACCTAAATACTTCACTCCAGTAATTCCTCAAATGAATTGTCCCCAGATAACAGAGAAGGTAAAACAGTCACGTGTTTTGGTGAGTAGAATATTACTGGGCCTAATGGCAATTAGGAAATAGAAAACGGAAATCATGTCCTGCTGGTGCAACTTGAATACTTGATTTTCTCATTTCTTCATTATTGAGAGATTCAATTGATGGACTTGAAGCCACCATGATACGATTAGAAAATCAGACTACTTAGCCACATCACCGGGCTGAAGGTGTCAAACCATTTCGCTGAAGAAGTCAGTCAAAGATAGAAAATCAAAGTTTAATCATTTTTGGTTGACGGGACGTGCACGCTACAACACTTCCAAACTACAGGCTGTGAAATGGTGTTGTCCCCGTGACTTGGCTAAAACGTGGAAACCAGCGCTCCGTTCAAATCAAGTCGATTGTATCCACAATTTATCATTCACTCAGCCACAGATTTTCTTTGAAATGTTGTCTTCTTTTGCCCAAAGGCCTATCAACACAATGTTTCTCTCCGGTCGAGTCACTGCTGTCTTTTATCAATCCACTCTGTATCTGTCAGAGACAAGCCCTGCAGACTTGATAAACACCCCCAATATTGTCTTCAACCCTCTAAAACTCTAATATCGAGCTGTGTGTCATTCGCTTTTTACACCTCGTTAACGGGTTCTAGACCTAAACCACTTTGAAAACGTTGTTGTTCTTACCATCTGTGTTACACTAACTTAATAAACTTGTTTCTCTTTCAATGTTCTACAAATTGTACAGTGTATACCTGATGGAAAGATTTAAAGAAATATGACTGTTAATATTCGAGTATGGCTTCACTAAATGCGTTTATAAACAATAATAATGTGAGCATCAACTGTGACCATGTGGAACGTTATATGAGACTAACCGAGTTCAGAGTTTCCTGTCGTTGACAGTTGAGCTCGGATGTTTCATACCAATGTTATTGGCTTAAAGATTGTAATCTCAATGCCTTATTCCTTATCTTCCACTGAAGAGTCACAGGACTGTTCTATAATGCAATCTATACAAGCATAAAGCGTAAACATAATAAAACATACATCAAAGAGAAAAACAATTCAGCTCCAATGAACAATGGCAAAAAACGGACAATTTTTCGTTAACATTACATGTCAATTGGGAATAATCATGGCATGCTTGTTAAAGCACCTGTCACCATCGTACACACATACTAGCTTATGGTTAGGGATTTGATAAAACTGTGGTAAAGTTCACAATCCCGTCAGACTTGATGTAACTATGTAGCAGTATGGGCGCGACACATGGTAAAGGATATAACACGTCTAAAACATTCTTTCAAATACTTCTTTCGTGTTGGGATCTCGGGACCAAATTACGTAGTAATAATATTTTACCCATAGTTCCCTAGTGGATTTGCAAAACATAAGAGATGTAAAGATGTGGCTTATATATCAAACTTACAAATTATAATCTCATAGATTATTCAGAATTACAGATATATGTTATAGAGTTACAGATATCTGTTATATAATTACAAATATCTGTTATAGAATTACATATATCTGTTATAGCATTGCATATATCTGTTATAGAATTACATATAGCTGTTATAGCATTACATAAACCTGTTATAGAATTACATATAGCTGTTATGGAATTGCAGGTTTCTGTTGTAGAATAACCAATATCTGTTATAGAATTACAGATATCTGTTATAGAATTACATATATCTGTTATAGCATTACATATGTCTGTTATAGAATTACATATATCTGTTATGGAATTACAGATTTCTGTTATAGCATTACATATATCTGTTATATAATTACCCATATCTGTTATAGAATTACATATTTCTGTTATGGAATTACAGATTGATGTTATAGCATTACATATATCTGTTATAAAATTACATATATCTGTTATGGAATTACAGATATCGGTTATAGAATTACAAATATCTGTTTTAAAGTAACAAATATATGTGAGGGAATTATAGATAACTGTTTTAGAATTACAAATATATTTTATAGAGCTGCAGATATGCTTTATTGTTTTAAATGTTAAGGAGGTACCTACACAGCGCTCTTGTGTCTCATCAAAACAATGAGTTAACTCTGGTTGTAAATGAGAATGAAAACACAAGGGAAGGAAAGCACTAAAAAAATGAATTTGTAATCACAGTAAATGTTCTAAATTCGCTGTATTCGCAACCGTTATTTCGAAATGAAAGCGCAATGTATTAAAACATAGTTACTTATATATACTAAGCCTTTCACAATTTATAGGCAAGTGGTATTTAGGTAATAAAATAGTACGTTTATGTGAGTAGACTATAACTAAAGTTGCTGACAATAATACCACACTGTCTCACCATTACACAAACTGTGAAACTAGTGACAAACACTATCAGTGTAATGAGATTGCCGGTGTTACATTGGCAAGAACATGCTTTAGCCATTACAACTGAATAATTTTACAATACTTTTACCAGGGTTAGTGAAATTCCCTGGCGAATATGAACATGAAATATTGGCAGTTGTGTCAGAGAAATATATTATTTTGTTGGACCATCAAAAAAAGTAATTATAGGATAGATAAACTGCATCCTGAAATATACCATTATTCGTCATTTCTTGCCTCATGATAAAACCTTCGCGTTTTACGTTATAAGGCGCTTGAGCCGATGGGGCCAATTTTTAGGTGAAGCGATCCAATCTTATTGTTTGTTTGTTTGTTTGATTGGGGTTTAACCTCGTAAAAAACATCACCCGCTATAGCCGAAGTCACCTCATGTGACTCCCTCATATACCTGTGGTCGACTGCGGGGCTCGAACCCTTGGATCCGATTTAAGGCGCTTGAGCTTAAGGTGTCCCTATGTAGGCGATTGAGCTGAAGGGGTCAATTTTTAAGCGATTGAGCTTAAATTATTTTTAGGAGCTTGACAAATCTACTTGCAGTCAGCCCTTTTTCACGAATGCAATACATTAGAACATTAGAGGAGTGGGTTTAATTAAGGTATTATGTGTCTAAGTGCCTCTAGTTAAATAGGTACCTTCTAATCAAATGGCCGAATACACACTGTAGTGTTATAGGCTTTTACAGAAGTAGCAAAATTCACATTATATGTCTAATTACAAATGTTAAGTTGAAGGGTCTGTATGCTGGGGAGGTTATATACGATGGCGGCTCCATGTCAGCCTCCATGGTTCCAATTCTTCATTTAATATACCAGATACGAGGGCTTGTATTTGCCCAGATAACAATCCTTTGGGTGAAAATTAGAATGAAAAAAAGATAAACTAATTCAGCTGATTGCGACTGAGGATTACGAGTTTTGCTAAAGTTGAAACTCAGATCGGGAGCTAACAAACAGACACTGCCTTTCTCCAGCCTTTAAACGCTGGCATATCACCACTTGCTTTATGATATCTCATAATACACGTTTGTATAATTATATATGAATACTGTAGTTTTGACCTTCTCCGTTATTTTACAATACACCAAAATATACAAGCTACGAGTACACTTAAGAGGTATATAGTTAAAGGATGCTTTATAAATACTTCACCTACTTCTCCTTCACCGCAGCAATTAGTCAAAATGAAATGGTGTGGGCAACATAGAAAAAAGAGCTGGAATATTAAGCCATTTCTAGAAGTAACCAATAATGTGATAAGATTGAACATTTGCTTAGAAACAATTTTTTTTTAGAACAAGGCAAATTTTTCCATAATTCAGAGTCCAAAACTTCGAAACGCTATTTTGTTCTGTGCGATTTTTAATTTGTATCTGGCGTAAGGCCCGCCATGTTTAAAGACAGTCTTAACACATTGGTTATGTATTAGGTTAATATCTTGTTGCCCGTCGCGTTCAGTTATACAGGGAATGGCAGGCCCTAATAGTATTAAGGAAATAGAAAAAAGATAATTTATGGCCTTCTTGGAGCGACTTGAATACTTGATTTACCCATTTTCTCATTATTGTCGGTTACTACAAATTCAATGAAGAGACTTAAAGCGACCATGATACGACTGGATAATCAGACTACTTGTCCACATTACTGGGCTTGAGGTGTCAAACAATAAAGATACAAAACTGAAGTTCAATCATTTTGACTAACACGGTGTTAACTACAGCCTGTGAACTGGTGGCGCTTATTTGCGGGGAGAGTATATTTCGATTCCTGAATGCAATGTCAGCCTTAATGTCAGAATACTAAAATCGAAATGTGGGATATTTGTCTTAATGGTGACATGAATATAACTTTGCTCAAATATTTAATGTCTAAATTCCAAACTAAGCGATTTAGGTAGGTTAGTAATTTTGACTGAATCATAAAACAGACGTGGGCAATCGAACGCGATCAGTTTAAGTCCTGTTTGGATCTATTCGCCATTCAACCAGGCCCAGAATGTCTTTTTTACCCCCCAAAGACCGTTGTCAACATAATGTATCTCTTCATCGATGCTGGTCGAGTCACTGCTGTCTTTTATCAATCCTCTCTGTATCTGTCAGAGAGCAAGCCCTGCAGACTTGATAAACACCTCTATATAGTCCTCGGGAATGCTAAAAGCGCTATCGTTCTCGATTTTTATTTTTATAACAACATTTTTCGGGCAGATCAACTTTTTTTGTTTTTGTATTTCTTGAGCAATTAAAATTGCTCCCAATCTGTTACATCAACAGCTATTCGTCTCTGTTTATGGAAGATTACCGTATAGTGTACATGTACTTATATGGCTATTCATATTCAAGCTGATACATTTGGGCTGACTCTAATACCACGTTGCAACTCCCAATAATTATTCGCACAGGATCTATACACGAGTCGCATTTTTCAGAATACTTCAATTTTGTATCCATTTATTTTTTTATTTATTTTATTTTTGCCATTTAATAAAACGATTGTTCGGCTATCGGTTTTAAAAAGCAAACGAGTTTCGTCGTATGGAAAAGTCAAACATTGTTTTATTGGTTTCCCATTGTTTATACATCTTAAACAAATTGTAAAAATTGCATAGTATGTTCCTCTACAAACGATACATCCAGCAATACAATTACCGTATATATCTTTTGAAGTTCATGATTTATATTAGGTATAACGATTTTCCAGCTTTTCATTCAATATTGATCACACGTAAATACGTGTTGGACTATATAACACAATTACAACGGTCCAACAGATAAATACACATGTGGAGTAACACTGTTGACGATTTGAATGACACTCTTGACAGCACTTTATATTGGTGACCATTCTGGCTTCAAATATAACATTCTTATTACTTTATATCCATTTCTCATTGAGACTGGTTAACAATTGATTGATTGATTGGTGCTTAATGCCGTACTCAAGGGTATTTCACTTAATTTAAATATTTTTAAAGTATAAAGCTACGCTAACACAAATAATAAATGTGAAGTGTTTTGCTCTGTTGGAAAATTAATGTTCCTCCAGTGCTAAGTAAAGACAGCATAATTATGCTGGGAACATGCTGCCCTTAGCCAGAGGGCGAGTTGTTAACCAGCATATATAGAGTGTATGTTTGGATGACAACACCAGCATAATTATATTTCGAATACTGAATTCTGTTGAATAAATGGTAATATTTTATTTTTAGAAAACTAAAAGGATATGTCACATAAACCTACATAGATTCATTTTTAATATGTTTGTTCCCACAGGTTTTTAGATTCGAGAAAATATATCCTCTTTTCCAATCGTAGTTCATGTATTGCCGTACCCTGTGATTAGGCATTTCATTGCCCATAAAAACCTAGCTGTAGTTTACAATATCCGAGTTACGTTACCATGTAGATGGAAGACATTACACTTGGGAACTGAGATGACACGTCAAAAAACATTTTTTCAACTTTTCTATTTTACTTGGCAGACGGGCGAAGTCGCGTGGTGATCAATATTTACTCACGATTTCCCAGTGGTTTTATAAACCTGAGAGAATGGGAGATGTGGCTGTTACTTCTCTACTCGTCAAACGGGCATATCTATTTCCTCCTTATACATTATTCAGTGACCAATTTTCGAACTATATCAAACGTCATTTAGAAGATACATGAACGTAAAAAACAGACGCATTATTGAAACCATAGGGAATTTTTGTTGGTGCTTTAATCTCATTAAACGATATAAAGGAAACGTAATCTAATATTCTGTTCCATCTAGAGATTAGATTGAGTTTATAACTGGGATAAAGACATTTCAAACCACTCCGCATTATTGAGGATCCACATCTTATATTCTTAAAATCTACACAAAACTCGGGTTTTATTTATCTTGATTTGATGAAGCAGCAATAAGGGAAATTCTAACAAAAAAGATGCAGATAATAGTAGATCAATTCAAAAAGCGAACCGCAATATGTTGTTCGTTCTGGTGTAAGAGAAATATGCCTCTTGTCAGTGGGGTGCTAAGTAACAAGTTCACAAAAAGTCCTCATACCCCCTCCCCCCTCTCCTGTCTGTTACTGAGTATAGACTCCCTACGAGGAGATTTGGTAGCATAAAAAGTGATGTGAGGAACATGAGATGCCTAGTATAGCCTACAAAAAGAATAAAAAATCAATCTTGCGTAATTGTTATTATACTTAGCTGATAGACTATTAGATTAATTTATATGTTTTAATCATACTGTTTTTGGTTTAGGATTTGATAATCCTAATAGCCCTACAATAGTAAACAGTTTAGCACATATGCCATGTTAACAGAATATCTGTATATGCTTAATGTGTGTCATGTGTTCTATATATTGTTAATAACTACATGCAAATAATTACTGCCTGTTCTTGAAATGTCTATAGGTTACGCATAACTTGAGATTAAGATCCATTGAAAAACTGTCTACGACAGTTTATCCAGAACATAAAGATACACCATCGTTTTGTTTTATATTTATCGTCATCCCTATGTCAGTGTGATTAATCTATGGAAATATATATAATATGAAGATAGTTATAATGTATATCTTGAAATATCATTCAAAGAATATAACATCTAAGGTTACTCGTGTCATTACAATATCATTTCAATACACTCTTGTCATTGTGTCATTTAAAGTCAATCATGCCATTCCAATATACTAGAAATCCACTAATATCATTACACTATCATTTAAATCCACTCATGCCTTCTTAATATCATTTGAATCCACTCATGTCATAACACTATCATTTGAATCCACTTATGTATTTACACTATCATTTAAATTCCCTCTTGTCATTGTGTCATTTAAAGTTACTCGTGCCATTACACAATCATTTAAATCCACTCATGTCATTACAATATCATTTGAATCCACTCATGTCATTACAATATCATTTAAATTCACTCATGTCATTACAATATCATTTAAATTAGATAAAAGTAGACTTGGTATGGATAACAACTTCTTAATTTATTGAACACAACGTTTCTATCTTACTTGAAAACGATCTCTGGAATGAGATAGAAACGTTTTGTTCAATAAATTAAGAAGTTGTTATCCATACTAAGTCTACTTTCATCTTATTTGTACTTCCAACTTCTAAATGCCACTGAAAGAAATCATTTAAATTCACTCATGTCATTACAATATCATTTGAATTCACTCATGTCGTTACACAATCATTGGAATCCACTTATGTCATTACAATTTCATTTTTATCCACTCATGTCATTACAATATCATTTGAATTCACTCATGTCATTACACTATCATTTGAATTCACTCATGTCATTACAACATCACTTAAATCCACTCATGTCATTACAATATCATTTTTATCCACTCATGTCATTAAAATATCATTTAAATTTACTCATGTCATTACAATATCATTTAAATCCACTCATGTCATCTTAATATCATATTAATTCACTTGTACCATTACAATATAATTTGAATTCACTCGTGTCATTACATTATCATTTGAATTCACTCATGCCATTACAATATCATTTGAATCTACTCATGCCATTATAATATCATTTTTATCCACTCATGTTATAAAAATATCATTTGAATTCACTCATGTCATTACAATATCATTTAAATCCACTCATGTCATAACAATACCATTTGAATCCACTCATGCCATTACAATAATATTTGAATTCACTCGTTTCATTACAATATCATTTGAATCCACTTGTGTCATTAAAATATCATTTAAATCCACTCTTGTCATTACAATATCATTTGAATCCACTCATGCCATTACAATAATATTTGAATTCACTCATGTCATTACAATATGATTTGAATCCACTCGTGTCATTACAATGTCATTTAAATTCACTCATGTCATTACAATATCATTTAAATCCGCTCATGTCATCTTAATATCATTTGAATCCACTCATGTCATTACACTATCATTTGAATTCCCTCATGTCATTACAATATCATATGAATTCACTCATGTCATTACAATGTCATTTGAATCCACTCGTGTCATTACAATATCATTTAAATCCACTCATATCATTACACTATCATTTGAATCCACTCATGCCATTACAACACTATTTGAATTCACTCATGTCATTACAATATCATTTGAATCCACTCGTGTCATTACAATATCATTTAAATCCACTCATGTCATCTTAATATCATTTGAATTCACTCATGTCAATACAATATCATTTGAATTCACTCATGTCATTAAAATACCATTTGAATCCACTCATGTCATTACAATATCATATGAATTCACTCATGTCATTACAATATCGTTTGAATCCACTCATATCATTACAATATCATTTAAATTCGCTCATGTCATTACAATATCATTTGAATCAACTCGTGTCATTAAAATATCATTTAAATTCATTCATGTCATTACAATATCATTTGAATTCCCTCATGTCATTACAATATTGTTTGAATTCACTCATGTCATTATAATATCATCTGAATTCACTCATGTCATTACAGTATCATTTAAAGTCAACTCGTGTCATTACAGTATCATTTAAAGTCACTCGTGTTATTACAGTATCATTTAAAGTCACTCGTGTTATTACAGTATCATTTAAAGTCACTCGTGTTAATACAGTATCATTTAAAGTCATTCGTGTTATTACAGTATCATTTAAAGTCACTCGTGTATTACAGTATCATTTAAAGTCACTCGTGTTATTACAGTATCATTTAAAGTCACTCGTGTCATTACAGTATCATTTAAAGTCACTCGTGTCATTACAGTATCATTTAAAGTCACTCGTGTTATAACAATATCATTTAAAGTCACACATTATATTAAAATATCATTTAAAAGTCGTTCATACCATAAAATATCATATGAAGTCTCTTATTAAAGATGTTTGCCTTTAAGTATATCACTGATGTCTTCCCAAAAGAAGTTCATCGGGTGACTATTGGAAGGGAACGGGGAAATTAATTTAGCTGGTAACGACCAAACATAACAAGAGTAAGTGAGTGTGAACGGACTTAGTTGGACAATTACATTGTGGACTCGAACCGTTAAACCCCAACAGAACAACCTGAGTATCATTAAATGATGTCACAATATATATGTCACAATATATATATATGTTTTGATATCCCTTTTAAGTGCCGTTATTTCACGATTAGTTACCCGACACAAAATATGACCAACGATATATGCCATTGCCTAAACATCTAAATGCTTCTTGTAACGAGATAGACGTTTTTCGGTGAGTATGATGCTCAGACAGTTCACTATACATTACCAGTGTTATTTGGATCAATCATTTATCAAGGTAATTTCAATGGACCGACTTTAAGGTATAATGTCTTGTTGTATGTGGCATTGGGTTATCCAGCTGTACGAGGTTCACTAGACCTAATGGCATTCAGGAAATAGGAAAAGAAATATATGGCCTTCTTGGTGCGACTTGAATACTTGATTTCCTCATTTTCTCATTATTGTCGGTTACTACAGATTCAATTGAGAGACTTAAAGCGACCATGATACGATTGGAGAATCAGACTACTTGCCCACATTACCGGGCTAGAGGTGTCAAACCATTTCACCGAAGAAGTCAGTCAAAGCTGGAAAATCAAAGTTTAATCATTTTGGATGACGGGACGTGCACGCTACAACACTTCCAGACTACAGGCTGTGAAATGGTGGTGTTGGTGCGACTTGGACTTTACGGGGAGACCAGCGCAGCGATCAAATCAAGCCGATTGTATCCACAATTCATCATTTACTCAGCCACAGATTCTCTTTGAAATGATGTCCTCTTTCCCGGAGACCTCGTGTCACCCTAATGTTTCTCTCTCTGTCAGTGATGGTCTCGTTACTCATGTCTGATCACCACCCATTTTGTATCCGTCAGAGAGAATACCGAAATGCTACAAGGCAGTTGTCCTGCAATTTTACAGCATTATCTTTGCGACCAAAAATGTTGTTGAATTTTGTTTTAATTCCTTTTTCGTGTAGTTCAGAGATTTCTTCTGTTCTTGTGTTTAATAAATCTATACCCCAAAACACGTCCACGTACCACAAAAAACAACCACCGACTGAGCTCGTGGGAATTTAGCTCCATATACCTTTGTTATGACCATGCCAGAGCTGAGGTGAATGCCCTCACTTCCACGTATTATAAATATCTGATATCCAAACCAATAACATAATGCATTCCGACTCATCTTATTGGCTGCAAGACTAATAATCTGCTGCTGGAAATATCCAATAATTCAAATGGAAAATGGAATGGAAAAGCTATCAAACGGTCTCAGTGTATATATTAGGTTGATTTAAAGGTATATAAAGTACAAATATTATGATGCTAAATATCAACTTAAAGTATAAAAACTATGATAATTGGGAAACTTAATTCACAATTGGGTACACTATTAAAATTGTAATGATAAAGTTTCTGGACATACTGTTGTATGATATGATGCCAAAACCAGCTTTGATTGAAATAGAGGAAAATTTCTACAAATATGATCAGTTAGTCAATTTACCCGACAATATTTGTTATTTACTGGGTAGCGCTGTACTTATTATTATTTGACTTGTATGAAGGCTGTGTATTCCAACAGTAAACAGCTACACTAACAAAACCATAAAAATGAGAAGTGTTGTCCTCTATTTGAAAGTTAATGTTCCTCCCGCGCTACTGGCATTATGTTATATGCAATGCCCTTAGCCAGAGAGATACTCGACAGTGGCTGTGGTGGTGTTTCTGTTTAATTATCATCACACGAATTATACAGTTTTTTAAATGGAATATCAGTCTAATTTACATTTTCAAGAACCTTAACAAAATCAGTAACAGAGATTTGAAGCAGAATTATTTTGGTGTTGTTTTTGTGTGCGGTAATTGCCATCTTGTCGGAGCATTGTTTCGTTTTTGTTTCGAAGACTTTCTTATTATCGAATCATTATGAATATTGCAGGGTACTTCTGATGTTATACTTTGGTAGGACAATAATTATGAATATTGCAGGGTAGTTCTGATGTTGTACTTTGGTAGGACAATAATTATGAATATTGCAGGGTAGTTCCGATGTTGTACTTTGATAGGACAATAATTAT
>JAUELC010292295.1:3532-15652 GCA_031471745.1 Cryptochiton stelleri
TATTGACCACTAAATTAGGCTAAAGGGAATTTAAATAAAAATATGTGTCTATATATTTGCCCTCCAAAAATTAAATCGAGGTTTTTTGTTGCCCAAATTGGCGTAAATAATTCGTTATACACAATTTCTGTGAGCTTATAATCATGTTGTTGTCGCGACATGTTGTTGGTATCTTAATGTTTGATGATATGCCAGCTAAGGTATAAGCAGATATGTACTTTTCGTGTTGTTAAACTCATACTACGAGCCGTTTATTTGGCGCTGAAAGATAATTAAAAATAAAACAAAACAAATTTTATCAGTTCATGTAGTTGGGATGTTGTACGAATTATTATAGGCCTGTGCTTCACGTTGAATATACAAAGGTAGCTCTCATGGATTCTGATCGTTTTTTACGTCATTTGCGTGGTCGTGCAACTTGACAAGGACTTGACTGAACGACAATGGACAATTTCCCGTCTTAATGTGGACATGTTAATCTCTTTAGATGACAGTTCATTGCCATTACGGGCTGTACATGGTCGGTGAAATGATGATAATTATCTTGAAAGAGTCTGACTGTTCTTTGTGTGAAGGGTTGTGCTTATCGAACAACGATTTTCTTTCTAAAGAGAGACCAGATTCAAATCTATGTGCGGACGCCTTGGCTTGAAAGGTAATTTCCTCTAATTAGACCAGGGTATATCGACGACTTCGTTTAGACTACAGCGCCGCGTCTTCAAGTCCTTAGACAACACAAAAACATCGATATTCTAAACTGGTCGTGCAGTCAGTACGCAGTACATAAAGGCAGAATCTATATTTGCTTGGAATATTTAATATGGTAAAACGTTTAGATTCTGTTCCAGATATTCATCTATGTATTTTCCTTGAAGAGACTGGTGATTAATACGTAATTTTGTTCCATAGAAACCAAATATTGCAAAACGATTCGGTAGACAATAGGGCTTTGACTACAAACACGGAATCAAGCATGCCAGCACTGGGCTGGAAACGAATGACAAAACTGATAACATACAGAAAAAATAGGGCGTCATCTGATAGTCTACAATATAATTAAAGCATGCGTCCTGAAAGACGGCTCGAAATTTTGTAATTACACCACCGACAATCAATGTTTCATATAAAATTATGTACCTTTAAGCAATTTAGAATTTCCCCTGAACAACTTGCGACTCGGACATAGCCAACTGCTGGATCATTGCTAGTGTTTCGTTTTCCTGAATTCTCCCGTAGGCTTTTAAAAAAATTATTTGAGATATTGGGATCGCAATAAAAAATACTGGGAATGCGTGCAAACAACGTACATACAACGAACTCATGCAAAAAAAAAAGGGAAGCGGAATTAGGGTATTGGAACCCGGTCCAAAATACTGGGAATAATACTGGGAACCTGAGCAATAATACTGGCAACCCGAGCAATAATACTGGCAACCGGATAAAAAAGTACTGGGAACCCGAGCAAATACTAGGAACCTGATCAAAATACTTGGAACCAGATTAAAAAAAAAATACTTGGACTTACAGCAGAAAAAACTGGAACCCGAGCAAAATACTTGGAACCCGATCCCAAACACTTGGAGTCGAGCAAAATACTAGCAACAAGACCAAAATACTAAGGATCCGCGCAAAAATACTGGCAATCCGAATCAAAATAATGGGAACCCGCTGAAATATACTGTACACCTGAGCAACATACGTTCACATGTTTCATTTATTAAAGAAAATACCTATATGATATGTGAATATTCATGTCATACTATACTGCTGTGTAATATGCATGTGCTATCTCTTATTGTTGTATTTAAGTCAACATTTGTTTTATAATAAATTGAAACATGCAATGTAAAAATCATCATTAGAGGAAATAAAAACAAATAATAAACAAAATACCAATACTTACTTATAAAATTCTTCATTAATCCTGTTACTGCGAGCATAGTCTGACAATTCTTCCTGGTAGGACCGAATGATACTCAAGCTAGTCTGTATTTCATTGTTCAAATGTTTCACTTCTTTGCCCAGTAAGGAGAAGGTTAATCTATCAAATATCAGCTGAACCTTAACGTTATCCATCAAACCAAAGTCACTTAATCGCTCAGATATGGGTTTGATAGGGTTCACCAAATTCAACCCATCCAACTGCATTCGGTTCGTCATGGACAGTATACTTCGTACGATTGACTGCAATAGAAGAAAATTTACAGTAATTATTTATTAAGATTTTGTAGTAGGTGTGCTCGATTGGCAGTTTGAAAGGCGAGATTGGGGTGGTGGCGGTAGGGTGAGGGTGTATGTTTGATTGTGATCTACCATATATGACTGACACAAAAAACCACGTCTCTGCAATCTCGCTTCTCTCTGTGAAGAAAATATGTGCGAAAGTAGTTTTTTTAGCGTTATAAGAACAATTTTTATAATATTACCGAATGTTCTGTGTTTTTATCTTTCTGTTTTGTGTAAGTCCAAAGCTAACATGTTTCAGTCGGTACCTGATACAGAGTTTACAATATAAATAAATATAGAAAACATCAAGCTTATACTTATCACAGTTCAAGAAAAGAAAGAAAGTGTGAAATGTTTGTCAAGACAATAATCAGTTTATTATATAGAGATATCAGTATTTTCCTTATTTCGGTATAATTAAAATTTAAAATAAACTCAAAAATTATTTAATTTATAAAGTTGATAATATTATCTTCAGCAAAAACACATGCCTGTTTTGAAATAAAATAATGTGAAGCCTATCCCGAAGTCTTTAATAATCTCAGAACCATTGTTTTAGGAAAAGACAAAACAGTCCAGTTCTTCTCCGGTGAGACATTTAAGAATTTTGTTTGACAGGGGATTACACCTTATAGCCTTGGAACAGACTGTTGTGAACCCAATCAGGACGGACATGCAATGTGTCATCGGCAGGTATTTTGCATATGTGTCGAACGACGATCCAAGTATCCCTATGTGTATAATATTCCATGTAGCTCATTATCCCAGGGTGTTACTTCCATTGGCCTTTTCTGTGCTTGACAGAGAGTGTGAGGAAATCGTGGACACAGTGATGCCATGTATCCAAGTCTGTCGTAAAGGGAGGAGTAATTATATATAAGGACACACATACTGCAACAACACCACGCGTTCACATGGTAACCAGCTCTTTGATTTACAGAATAAGTTCCAAAGAGAAGGGTTTTTACAGCCACTGGAAATCATATGGCAGAGAGAGGTTATTGATCATCATTGGGAAGAAAACGCAAAGGATGGTTTCCAGTTACCAGTTTTCATGCAATTAGACATTGGGAATCCGGTCTAGAAAAAGAGAACGGCCACATAATGAACAACCTGATTAGATTCGTTACCGGTCTCATGTTTTAACTACACTGACTGAGGGGAGTCCAAAGGCAATTAAGAGAGCGACACAATCAGATAACTTTACAGTCGTTTAGGGTAAACAGAATGCCCCGTCCGTTAATCACTTTTATGAGCATCCTATAGCACGTTGCGAAATAGAATAAAACACTGATGATTCAGAGGACTTCGACAGGCGTAGTCTTGTAATAGCTATGATCAGATTACCTTAACGGCTATAACTGAACTAAAATGGCATTATATAACCGGTCAAAACTTGCAGCTACATTTCGGAACTGAGATGGACGAACTGTATTAAATATTACAGTTAATAAGAAAAAGACGAACAGATTTAGTTTAAGTCAGTAAATCTTTGAAAGTTTTTCGGATTCAAACATAAGGACAAAAGTAGGAATGGATAGGAACCATGAAACATTCAAACGTAATATAACTTATAGCGGATAACCAGGAATGGTTTGTGTGAATTGGACCACAGAATTCATCAAATGTAGATAAACGAATAAACCTGTAATTCAACCTGGAGCACGTCGAAGGTCCGTATGTATAACCATATTAGACTGGTGACCGCCTTGGATTAATCACAGTCCCTCTGTTGACCCTGAGTATGTCAGCGAAAATTTCAAAGGTGGCTCGGGGTGTGTTTTTCTATTACCAGGTTTCCTCTCGGGTTTTGATTTAAAAGTGGTCAAAAGTGAAATAAGCTGAAGTACGAGGTTAAACTCTCAAGCTATTAGATCCTGTATATCCGGTTTCACTGGTTCATTCATTTTGCTTTACGAATGTGAGACATAGAGCCCTGTTGAAATGTACCGGTTAATACAAGTATTGACATTTGATAATATTCCTGCCGGCCCCAGCTTGTGAAAAAAACGATGAAATAGTACATTCTACATTTTAACAGTAACAACAGTTTCTAAATAAATCATAGGTTGACACCTGGAGATTTTCTTACGTAAAAACTAGTGAGTAATGTGATGTTCTGGACATGGTGCACTCCATTTAACGTATTTCCACAAATGAGTCTTGTTAACAAATTCGGACACATCAGCAAACAATTGATATTTGAGTTAATTGTGTATTACTTGTATAACTTTCCATTTCAAAATGTCTGGTCAGAAACCTGGTTGTCTGGTAATAAAAAAAAGAAAATTTGAACAAGTAAGCTAATCAGTATAAAATTACAATTATGTAGACTTACCTCAACTTCATTCATTTCTTTGAATATTTTATCATCTTTGAGTCGATTCTCCATGGCTGTTTTATTAAATCTATCATGAAGATAACCCTCCACAACAGCGTCTGTGGCATCTTGTAAATATGTCATTTTTAATTTGAGTCTTTCTGCAAATGTCTTCATATGTTTTACATCATTCCTAAGACTGCGGGAGTCTGTTGTTGTATTAGCGCCTATATTGGCTAAAGTGTTATAAAGCTTCACAACCCCTTGTCTGTGATTTATATATCTTTTGAACAATTCTTCAAGTTCGTGTGACAATTGAACTTGGCTTCTTTCAGCGTCTTTGATAGTGTTCAAGAAGGCACTATACAATGTATTAGCTCTAACTTGGTTATTTCCTCTTGCGGCATAACTGGCGTTTCCTAGCAACCAGTAACTTTTTAATAGCACACCTGACAATTTCCGCGCTGTGTCCAACAAGGCGCGAGTTTTGATGTCGTAAAAGCGCCTTGAATTGTTAAATTCACGATAATTTTGTCCATAGCCGTAAAGAAGTTCGTCCTGAAACGTTCTTATGCCGTTTTGAATTTCCACTAAAACCGGGGTACTCTGAGTCCAATCTTGCTTGTCCGTGAAAACCAACCTACTTAGGTTTCTTAAAATGTCATCAACACTACGCAAGGACATTTCCAAGGGTCTGCCCTGAGGACTCAATTTTCCAGGATAAAACTGCTTTGCTTTGCTAGAAATGGAGTCCAGATCGTCTCTGAGGTTTTGCACGAATAGATTAAATGCCGTGTGACCTGTGGCTCTGAAAAAATGGTAATTTGACAGAACACTCTTATTAAGATCTTCAACGGCTTCTAATAAATTCCTTGAAGCATTTGTGTGCTCTTTGTCATATTCATTAACATATGTCAGGAATAAATCCGCTTGAATTGAACTTTCCTTCAAAGACTGACTGACGGCTAGCAACTGCTCTCGGTCGTGGCTCCTAATGGACGTATCAACCTTCTGAAATGTGTCCCTGGCTCGTCGGACACTTCTTTCTAAGGCTGGTAGATTTTTAAACTCCCTTCGCCAGTTCACCTCTCCGTATGAAGCCAAGGTAGCATGAGAAGCGAAAATGTCGAATTCTGTGCGGTCACACTCGGATTCACAGCCGCATTCAGTCGGATTTCTACCAGTCAGTCCTGAAGAAATACACCAAAAACAAGAAATATTGAGTGTAACAATGAACAACAATAGGACAGACTTCGCTCAAAATTCACCTGTACCAAAATGCACAATCCAATGAACACAACCAAGGCCACCGTTGAGACCCGTTGCAACCAAATGCACGGTAACAAGGAAAAACAAAGAACTCATATTGTATTCAACTGTTCGGTTTATTTTATTTTAACCATCAAGATAGAATGATGGTTTGAATTTAATGTCGTAAAGAGAGTTTGGACGAGCTACAAGTTTCCACATGGATTCCCGTGAAATTGAATCAGTTAACATACATGTATATAGATATGATTTGTTTAATTTTTCCAGGCTGAATTCGGACAATATAGTTAGAGAGAATTCATATGGACTGTTTAAAAGTTGACGACATTCCAACCAGGGTTCAAATATAATAAACTGAAACGCTTCGTCTTAACAGGTATTGTGTTAATTACTTATAAATATGTTCAACGAGCCTCATCAATTTATTCTACTGTAAATTTCGTAAAACAAATTCCTTCATTATGGTATATCTGAGAACATGTCAGCCTGGCTGTACATTGTATTGGTTACAGTTAAAGTATAAGTATGTCCTCTGCAAATCCAAGTCATCAATATGCGAATATTCATTCACAATAAACAATTCAATAAAGAACAATGTACGATAGGGTATGATATCATGCCGTCTCACTTGTTTTTTAACCATACTTACCATTCACTTTGATAACACAGGAAAAAAATTCTCTGACGCCACAGGGTCGTATGTTCACTGTAAGAGAATGATAGTACACCATTAGTGAAATTCATTTAACATCTTGTATTAGCAAATGTGTCAGTGTTTTAGATGTGTAAAGCATTCATGATGACCCCGATGAAGATATGTCAAATAAGCAAACAATGGGTAAATGTGGCCATAAAAGCGGTGTAATTGTGATTAGAATCCAAGTACAAAGCAAAGAAAGGGAAATGACCATCGTTATATTCACACATTCTGGAAACCTTTAATTAGTAAAATTTATTTCATAGATTAATAATAATGGTAATTTTATACGCCTTCTGGCGCTAGCGAAATGCACAGTTCTCTTACACAGTGGTTTATATATTACTCAAAGGGTATGTCATGCAGTCCTTATGGAAAGATGATGTAAATAGTGTTCAATCCACGATAAACGTTTCTTACCAGATGGAAATTTAATTCATATTTTGATATTTGTTTATTTTTATTCAATTTACATACAATTTCCTTTATGTTCCTTGCACAGACATACCATGATGTCCAGGGCTTGATGGTGGTTTACAGCCACAGCTTTTGATTATTTCCCTTGTTTTACAGCGCCGCTCACAGAGGTCTCTGGTATACTGAATTTGTGCGGGGTTTCCTTCAAAACTGGCAAAGCTCCGACATTTCCCAAGAGGGGGCTGTAGACGCATGTGCTTAAAGACAGGAAAAAAGATGAAGATAACGGAAGCTGAAATAAGCTTAATTTTCTCCCCCGGGCAAAGACTCGACAGCATGTGATTGAAATAAAGGGAGCGGAGACAAGTCGGTGGTATTGATTCGAGCTTGTCAGGTCTGTTAATGAGGCAAATCAACAGTAACATTTTCCAGAAGCCCGCTGAGTGAATCGCACCCAACTGATAAGAATGGCTAAATGTATCCGCTCTTTATACCTTCAGAAGGACTCTATCCTTTTAGCCGTCGACACAGATAAGTGCATGTCAATGATGTGTAGAATACTCCACACTGCTGCCAGTCCTTAAGACTTTTTAACGTAACAAGTCATAAGCAGTCATAACCAGAACAAAATGACGATCAAAAATCTTGAGTATAACGAAAGTAACGATTATTTAATAAGTCTTAATATTTTTCTATGGCGTAAAACATTTCACCATGAGGTAATAGTATAAGGGATTTTCTATCAATTTTCATACAAACCACGGTAATAAGAAACCTGGATGCTAAAATAACTTTTTATTAGTGAAATAACAACAACATACACAATATACACGAATATAACAAGAATTAAATAATAAGCCATTAAATCTGGATTATTTGGAACCCGTAAGACCGATATATGCATCTGTGTCATAGGAAAAAAGGACTGGTTTTCTCCACCCCCAAAAGCTACACTAGTTCGACATCGTTTTGAAGGCGCCAAGTACCGCAGCGAATACAAACCGTACTGGTATTTTCAACAATTGATCGCAGCCCAAAACTTTATCTTAATTACGGAACATTCAATTCCATATAATACACACAACTTGTAATTTCCTTTGCGTAATGGTCTTTCAGAAACCACACTAGTTGTGTATTATATCTTAATTTATATTTCACCCAAAGGGTTAAGATACGCACCTTTATTGTTTTAATCTCCATAGCCGTGTGTTTGCCCACAGGTACGTTCATACCCTGTTGAGTAACCTCAGTGAGATGATCCGGCTCGTGAATTGTTACTTTAGCTCCAACACCTCTCTTGTTACCGGGAAGATATTCATACTGCTCCACATTTAACAACAACGACAAGCCCGTTGATGGTCCTGAGGGGTTAAATCAAATGTAAGTTGATCAAAATGATGAACATTTATTTAACAAGAAGTATTGCTTAAACATTCACAAAAAAGAGAATATGTGCTAAGAGATACGCAACAAGTTAACTGATTTTGTTTATACTTACTGTTACGTTAATGAAGGACGGTACTTACCTGGTCGAACAATACGTCTGTTATGTTTTTGTTTAATTTGATGATTTCACTTCGTATAAACAGACAGATCTAATTTGCTTCACTAATCTGTTATGTTATCTGGACACTACATTGTTTAGAAAAAACAGGTTTTATTGTGATATATCCTCAAATGACTAATATATGGGTTGATATATATGTCTAATAACACTGACACATCCATTATACAGGTGAAATTGTAAACCATCAAATATGACTGTTTATATGTAATATAAGTGTAGCCAATATGTAGTTATTATTAATTACACAACCTTCAGCCTACTCACCTGGTCTTTCTACCATGGCTGATTGAGGGTCTGGTCTAAACGTATAACACAGTCCGGTGTCAGTGAAAGACAGAGAGAAATTACTGGGGCCGCACCAACGATCCTTCCATTGGCACCTGAACAATTAGAATATACAGATTATATATATAATCTACACAGACTTTGGTTAGAGTTGAACCCGGCTGTATACTTTTTTTTCATATTTTAATAATGACAAGGTTGATGTTCCTTCGAGGGACGCAGATATATATGTAATTTGGAAAACCTTATTTTCCATTTTCAGAAGTTGGTTGGTCATCTAAGGGTCAATAAAATGTAGCATGTTATGTTATTTTAAGGTCCCTTTCGCGTTTATTACCAACTAACCAACCAATCAAACAATCACCCAATCAATCAATCAACCTATCCACCAATCAATCAGTCAATCGTTCAATCAATCAATCAACCAATCAATCAATGTGTTCCAGCTTCCTATATTTATAATCACATGCGCTATATATAGTGTGTATAGTGTGGAGCAATAACCCTCCACAGGGATATTGTTTCAGACAGAACATAGTATGGTGTAGGCCAGACAGAACTAGACATACAAACACAGAATTATTCATTTTCACCTTATAGAATGTAAGGTTAACGTCATTTAACCAAAGGGTAAAATCGTGTGTCGTATCGATCAGCAGGCTTGTTTAAACCTGGTAATGGTTTACAAAGCTAGCCGCCTCTGAAGGGTTCCTTGTATAGGAGACGAGTCAAGTCCAGCTTGATCAATACTCCAACACTATAATTAAGCTTTGTGGTAAGGGACAGACAAAGGCGTTATGCCGGGGGGTTCTCAATGAGCTCCGTGTTCCAGCCGATGGACCCTTCAGGCGAGAATCAGGAATTCACACGAGAGAGAGGACTCCCCAGAGCCTGATTTCACTTGGCTTAACTCAAACTAAAAATCCCCAAGACCTCTTCTCGGATAATTGGGGAGCCATACAATATAGCGATGCCATAACGCTAGAGTTGATCACGAGACTCTGCAGCAGAGAAAATTCCTCTTAAGACTTCATATTACTTTCAAGTGGTTTAACTTCCTCCTCTCCGACCTTCGATTTTTGGCAGCTAGATTAAAGATGGCGCACTTGTATAAATTTCAGCCTGGCGTCAAGGAGGTGCAAGGCTACATGCAGATGTTGTTTTCAACAACAAACCAAACCTTCCATTCAATGTTCCCTATTAAAGGATTTCTCTGGAGTGCGACCATTCCCTCGTTTAGCCACCAGCCGGTGTCTTAACTGATTTCTTTAGTTCTCCACATTTCAGTCTGCCCCGAATGCTAATTTGGCTATTATAATTGTTAAGTTCGTGACTCAGTATTACGAATGCCCGTAAAGATCTCTCGAGTCAATTGGAACGACCCAGCAATGGGATCACTGGCTATTATACCAACACTGTTTAGATAAAAGGAGCAAAGGACTTTCGTGCCAAGATGATTTGGGAAAGTGAACGGCTGTCAGACAGAAAAGATACATTTCACTCAGACATGACCTTCTTAATTGGAGAAGCTTACAATAGGCTACATAAACATTGATTTTCTTCTTTACAATGTAAACAAAAATAAAAAAAAACACACAAAAAAAACAAAGGCTAAAAAAATGTGTTGTCAGACAACAAAATAAGATAAGGAAATAAGATATTTGCGCCATGTGTCAATGTGTTTCATCAGAAACAATTTCTTAGAAATTGATTTATCAAGGTGACTCGTTGAAGAAACACGCGCTTAAGACACGATATTTCTAAATTAAACAATCAATTTGCTAGTATCGACCTAGTTGGAATTTCCAGGGCCCTGTGGGAGAACAATGGCAACACTAAACAGGCCACCCTGTATAAATATGATCAAAATAAAATTCAAATAAAAATAATAGAGGAGAAACCCTAAAGCTAAAAGTAGTCTAAAATGATAGAAGCAGTTTTAAAACTGGTGTCATTTGTTTGTAGAATAGCACCATAGCTTCATTAGTGACACACAAGGCATATTCGTATGTTGGAGTTTTCGTGTCACATTGTTTATGTCACAAAAATCCTTCTTTTGGAGATTGTATTGAATATTGACTGAATAACAGAAATGGGGCCTATGCCATGAACAGTTTACCGTGTTACTGTATTTTTATAATGTGGCCTAGGACATAATCAGTTTACCGTGTAAATCTATGTTTATAATTTGGCCTATGACATAATCAGTTTACCGTGTAACTGTATGTTTAATGTGGCCTATGCCTTGAACAGTTTACCGAGTCACTGTATGTTTATAATGTGGCCTATGTCATGAACAGTTTACCGTGTCACTGTATGATTCATGTGGCCTATGACATAAAAAGTAAACCGTGTAATTGTATGTTTAATGTGGTCTATGCCATGAACAGTTTACCGTGTAACTCTATGTTTAATGTGGCCTATGCCATGAACAGTTTACCGTGTAACTGTATGTTCAATGGGGCCTATGCCTTGAACAGTTTACCATGTCACTGTATGTTTATAATGTGGCCTATGACATTATCAGTTTACTGTGTAACTATACGTTTATTGTGGCCTATGCCATGAACAGTTTACCGTGTCCCTGTATGTTTATAATGTGGCCTATGACATAATCAGATTACGGTGTAAATCTATGTTTAATGTGGCCTATGCCATGAGCAGTTTACCGTGTAACTGTATGTTTAATTTGGTCTATGGCATGAACAGTTTACAGTGTAACTGTATTTTTATAATGTGGCCTATGGCATGAATAGTTTATCGTGCAACTCTTTGTTTAATGTGGCCTTTGACATGAACAGTTTACCGTGTAACTGTATGTTTTTAATGTGGTCTATGACATGATCAGTTTACCGTGTAACTCTATGTTCAATGTAGTCTATGACATGAACAGTTTATCGCGTAACTGTATGTTTAATGTGGCCCATGACATAAAAAGTAAACTGTGTAACTGTATTTTTAATGTGGTCAAGGGCACGAACATTTTACCGTGTAAATGTATGCTTAATGTGGTCTATGACATGGTCAGTTTACCGTGTAACTCTATGTTTATAATGTGGTCTATGACATGGTCAGTTTACCATGTAACTCTATGTTTAATGTGGCCTATGTCATGAACAGTTTACCGTGTAACTGTATGTTTAATGTGGCCTATGTCATGAACAGTTTACCGTGTAACTGTATGTTTAATGTGGTCTATGACATGAACAGTTTACCGTGTAACTGTATGTTTGAAGTAGTCTATGACATGAACAGTTTATCGTGTAACAGTATGTTAAATGTGGTCAATGACATAATCAGTTTACCGTGTAACTGTATGTTTAATGTGGTATATAATAT
>JAUELC010292517.1:0-15641 GCA_031471745.1 Cryptochiton stelleri
TAGAATCAATTCCTCACCTGCAAAACAGCTGGATTTTGATTGGACAGCATTGAGCTGGGGATTATGCTGACAGTCGATATGGTCATCTCCACAGCTCTGCTTGGTATAGTAGCGTATTGTAACTCTGGATGCCGATTACTCAGCTTTACGTGACAGTTGAAAGTCGAGTAAATTTTTTCTTAATCAGATGAAAATAGACTTTTTACCCAAGGTCAACTCTATCAAAAGTTGTCTATTCTTTTAAGAATATTCATGCTGTTAGCTGTGGAGGAACAATATTTTTGCAACAGAATATTTATAAACGCGTCACATTATGATTGTGCTACTGTTTACTGTACACTGCCGCATATAAGTGAATACCCGTGGGCATGGCTTTAAACACCAATCAATCTTTGTTGTTATTCTTTTCACTGCAAAGCCCTACTTTAATGTCATTTATGGTCAAAACTTTAGGCATAGCATAGCCTATTTTAAAGCGATGGGCTCCTTATGTTAACATCGTATCTCACTAAAAGGAATAGACTATTTGAATTCCGCTGGGTGTAAATTTTGCTGATTTCGCGAGTCAGGCGCCATTGAAATTGCAGGTAAATAATTTTTAGTCTTTGTCGCAATTTTCCTGTCTGCCAGCTTGTTGTGGTGTGTGACGTGAGTTAGGCAAGTAACTCTTCTTTCTTGGGAGGTTGAAAAATATGTAATAAGGGATTCCCTGCATCCCTTAAAATCGTTTTTGTTTTCTAAAATGGATCCTCCATGCATCGATTGTACTCGGCAAGTTTATAACTTTCAAAGCCAACTTTGGGCTATCATGCTAAGTGAGTCTAATTTTTTAGTTTGATTTTCAAGTTCACTCCAAAGTTCTAAAACTTCCACCTATAAATATTTTTTAAAAAATGTCTTATGCAGCAGCCTTGAAAACACCCCCCTCCATCAAAATCTGCTTGTCCATGGGGAGGGAACTCTAACATGTATTATTCTTTCATATCCATTACACACTGTTATGTTGACATTATGATGACATGTTATTTAAGTTCCTCCTGCTGGTTTTGATCAGGATTAGATTTAAAAGTGGTACACCCAATGGCTGCACATGGATGCATTTTCATTCATCATGGACGATTGTTACAAAAATCTCTTTAAAATTTGATAAAAATGTTCATTAACAAGCGGGCGGAGGGAGCTTTCTGTTGCCCTGGTGCTCTCAGGGCTAAGGAGTAACATTCACACTTTGTCTCCTTGCACTATGTTTAATGTCCTGTGCTTGTCTTCTATCTTGTCATTGTTTGTTGCCAGTGGCGTTGAGTGTCGTTTCCTTCACCATTGAATTGACAAGTCGTAAAATAACCTTAAGTACAGCGTAAAACCCCAATCAATCAAGCAAAGGTCATTAACAGTCTCAAGTCAGCAAGTTTAAATAGCGCTATATATTCAGTTAACAAATCACCGGCCGAAATCACGTCACACGGAAAACACCCAAACAAACTCGGAGAAGTTCGGGCGGTTTCTTTAAAGAGAAAACGACAAGTTGTCTGCTCTCAGAGAAATGTTAAGGAAAGATATATATTGTCAACTTTGAAATTATTTAAAAACGATAAAAAAGCGTAGAAAATATATGTTTGGTGGGTTAGAAAACTAATGATTTATACTTTCTTATGGAATTATCGTTTGACTTTGTAAGCCTATCACTTATACTTTGTACATTAGGCAGCTGTGTGGTTTTGCGATGAGGTCGAAACTTGCTTCAGAGTCAAGTTTATAAATTAACATCGAGACTTTTCATCTCACAGTAGTTAGAAATGGGTCAAGGTGGAAGAAAAATATTTTTTATATTTGCATGAAGATGTCTCCCATAGAGAAAAAATCAATAAATTGGGCATCCGCTGCTGATCGAATAGAGACTCGAGCCCACTTGCCTATTTTACAATAAGTCTTAAACCGATAGATATTAAAGTACCACGTTGTATGTCACCATGACATGTGTGAAACCTTTGACTCAGAGGCATAGAGCGAATGCGCATTTGTCTTTCACTGCTCTATCCCGAAAGATTTGATTTGATTTATTTCACCAGAAATAAAGACATTTTTTACAATAATGTTATATAATACATTTGGCGGGAATAAAACCCCGTGGGGCTTGTTCTTTCTCATATAAATATATATGTTTTATACAAATCACAACAGTGCATGGTGAAAATTATGAATTTGTTAAACTATTTCATTAAATGTGTTAATGTGTTAAATGCATTACAAAAATAACTACGACCCTAACCGCAAACTTTTACCTTATCCAAATGCTGATCCGAAACATAATCCTAGCCATATTCTCAAACAAAATCTAACAGTCAACCGTATTGTAGCCCACATATTTCGTCCATATGCAGAGAAAAAGACAAACGAAAAGACGGCAAAAACTATAGTATTAACTTACTCAACCCAATAAACGGGAATCACTTGTATACCAACGGCCAACCAATTCTGCAATTCCTCGTAATTGTCTGTATTTATATGTAGAGAAGATAATAAAAGACAAGCACTAAACATATCTATTTATCTCTGATCACGATCCAAATAGTATGAATATAGCTTATATGGCACTTGTCATCGAGGCCACATCAAGTGAGAAGCAACTAGTATGGAAGTGTTACGCGTGTGCATCCTTATAGACCATGTCGTTATTTATGCACGCACATGCACATCCATTATGATTTACTGGCTTGGAAGAAACTTCACTGTTAATAACCTAAAGTACACAGTTACAATAATTATTAAATATTAACATAATACATACTATTAACAATTTGACACAAACATTTTACTCAAAGATCCACGCAGACCTAACATATACCATACATCTTTGCAATAATTTCTGCATGTGCATTTTTCATTTCAGATAATACGTGAAATTTTAATTTATGCAATATTCATTTTTCACTTTTTTTTCACTGACCGTAAAGTAAGATAAGCGAAAGCTGATGAAATAACTACCCATTAATGCACACGGATTCATGTACGTGATGGAAACGAGGCGGGAACAAAGCCACAGACGGCCTGATTCTATCTCAACGACGGAATAAAATAATCCTAGTGCGTGGACTTAGCGATATAGGTCAGTTATAAGGAATGGTTAGGCAACAGTGTCGTCCACATGGTGTTAAAAAAAAAAATAAGTCCAAGAATCTACTCATATCACGTCGGCCCCCATCAAGCAAAATAGAACAATGATAGAGAAGCTCTTCGTCATGATCTCAACAATGATCCTGTCAAGTTTCATTCGATTCCATTCACAACTTGCTGACAAGTATAGTGTTTTAAAGTGTTCACAAGAACATCATCAAGAACCAGACCACGAGTCAGTCTGAGACCCCGTGAGGCGTGGTGTTCACAAGAACATCATCAAGAACCAGACCACTAGTCAGTCTGAGACCCCGTGAGGCGTGGTGTTCACAAGAACATTATCAAGAACCAGATCACGAGTTAGTCTGAGACCCCGTGGGGTGTATATGCTCAAGGGTAGAAACATTTATGTGATTTTAAATGTGTCACGAAGATAACATATCTTCTACACCTCGACATACTTGACGGATGTGATATATCCATCCAGCATGTCGTTAAAAAGGCCTCCGAAAAGTAAAGCAATTGCTGCTATCTGTGGAAATAGATATGCTACAGAGGGCAGACGAGGTCTAATGCTTGGTCGATTTGTTGTTCCAGTTGTTCCCCTTCTTGTCAGAGCTAAGGAGCATCTGCATGGAAACCGATCTGTTTGTTGCGTCAAGCACTGTAAATTTTCATACTTTGTCTTATTGCACCACGTATTATGTATGGCCTGTGGTTGTATCGTTTCATTGTTTTCCTTCATCCATTTGGTTGGTATGCCGTCTTGTGAGTGAAATAACTTTAAGTACGCGGCCAATAACCAGTCAATCAATCAATACATCAATCAATCAATTAACCATTCAAACAATCAATCAATCAATCAATCACTCTATCACTCAATCACTCAATCAAACCTTTTGTTTTGTTTTTGCTTGGGGAGGGGGGTTACGGGGACCACGGTGTTTGTTCCGGTGGAGTCGGTCTTGTTTATCTATATGAAAGCCTATTCAATTTTAGATTTTGGGTTTATTTGGTGCATTTATTTTCCTGTGTTTGTGCCTCCTTCAAAGATCCCAATGAAGTAATTTTCTCAACAAGAAATATTTATCTGGACTGTTCAGAATTTTGTGATATTTTGTCGAAGACTTTGATAATGTGTTACTACTAGGTGATATTGTGAAATCTCTGGAGTTCATGGCACGCTATGGTCGTTGATATGGAGATCCAATGGAGAATGCCGCGGAAGTGCCAAAGGAGGGTGTTATTGGGACATGGGAGTTACATTTTTATCTGTAATATAATAACCTTTGAAATATGACAAAAGCTCATTTGTAGCTATAGAAATGGATTTTTAGTCATTTTAAAATTTAGCCCGTTTCGTCGTTTCCATGGAGATTTTAGACACAACTCCATTCTGAAGTGCCAATGCTAAAAAGTTGATGGGCATGGTATAAATTTCAAAAGCCCAAAGATCAATCTTTCGTTGAAGGTATGGCACAATGTTAAATAATTGTTTTTCGTTAACTTTTTTTGTCTCGGTGAAATGTAATTATTTACTACAAAAATAGAAGAGCGAATTTTTAGTGGTTCTTAACCTATACAGTTACACAGCAGTAATTTATTCCCAAGACAGATGTCTCCCTTGTACCACATAATGCATACACAAAACACTAGTCCCATTTTAAATGTTACGATTGAATCTTCTGCTAAAATTCTCCTCTGATGCATTGATTGACCTTTCTTTTTTTTCTCATCAGCCCGACTTCCGATGTCTACATGATTCTTCTTAGCTGGCTTCCGATATTTATGACACCAGCTATTCCTAAAAAACACCAAAAAGGGGTAAAGATGGCGTGTATATACATATGCAAGCTTCGATTCGGGCATCTCTGTCATAAAACTGAAAATAGGCGAAGTGAGTCAAGATTAACTTAATTCCTTCTCTTTCTTTCTTATCGAACTTTTGAGATCCGTGTCAGGCCAATGCCACTACTGAGGATACAAAAACATATACGCCGCCATGGGGAAGTCCTTGCTTCCACATAGTTAACTTTGTACATGCACAATAAAATTCCATTAAGTTCTTTTTTTTTTTTCTCTTTGATAAAAGTTTTTATTCAGTATTTCCCTTTACATGCAAGGCTTGGGCAAGGGATTCCCAACCTTTAATAAATATTTAGCAATGGTTATATTTGACCAGTCCTGCATATTAAGACTTATTGCATTTTTAAAACCTGTATTCATTCTTAATAACAACTCTGTCTTGAACAGCATAATATAATCGACATATTTTGCTCGATTTTCACTTATAATAAAACCCTTATAGATACTATAACATAAAACAGTAAGAAAATAATTAAGATCATTAAATTCCATTAATTCTGTTTTATAACCTATAACTATGTATTTCAAAGATATGCTTTCTATTTTCCAGTTAATCTTTATGATATTTTTAACACTTTTCCACAAAGAGGTTTGTAATTTACAGTCTAAAAAGAAGTGTTGATAGTTGTCATTAATGTTGCAGTGTTTACAAAGAGGGTTATCAAAAATATGCCAATTATACAGATTTTCACCACATACAAGTGTATTGTTAAACAGTTTATATCTAAATTCTTTTATTAAGATTTTATTAAGTTTTGGATATACGGTTGATGGGTAATGCTCACAATAGACTAATTGTCAACGATAGGTTCTCAAAATTAAATTTCGTTTTATTTTCTTGAGGTTTGTTGCTGCCGACGGTGGCTGGATGCACATTGAGTCTTGAATGGATAACGAATTTGACAACACTTGGAGTCACCGGTAGATAGACCGGTGAATCCCAGTTTTTTTAGTATGTCGATCCACGCTATATTGGCTAAGAATTGTTTTTATGGTGTTTGCATGTATAAACGGTGATGCTACCACCGTTGCACCAAAACATGCAGTTTTTAAACAGTTCGACATTAAACTATTTGCTATGTAGAGCGTTGGGCCTGGACCCAAAGAACTGTTGTTCGAAAACAAGTGGAGGCCTACATGGACATGCATGGATGACAGTTTTCATGGGAGATAGTTTGGTTTTCAACACACTTCGGTGTCCCTACTCCCCCACCCCTATTCAAATGGAATGGTCATGAGTGTCTTATGTTTATTACATATCGCATATATTTAGCAAAGATACTTACAGCTGTATATTTCATGTCGATTTCCCCTAATAATTAAGGATCTCTTTTGGTATGTTTAACCTGTAGTGTGTTTAATCTTTGTTTCCAACCGATGCATGACCTTGAAATATATCGAGCTGTGACCTTGAATACATTATTTAGCATTATTTCGCACATTTATCCCGAACACATTTAGACCTAAGATTGTTGCGAAAAAACAACTCAAAGGAATTCAATCACAGTTTATTCATTGATAGCGTTCCGAAAATAAAGTACATAAAATATTACTAAATGTTACCAAATTTTTAAGGCTTTAAAACGCGGAAAATTCGTACATGCTTAATTCTTTTCTCTTTTTTTACCGATAAATATGACATTGCAGAGATTTCAATTTACTGAACGCGTATATAACGCATGCACAAAAGTCCATTCTGGCACGAACCAACAATTATTTTATATATAATATTGATATGTGTCAAAATGGCCTTTTAATACCGGGGATTACGCATCGAAAATGACCCAGCATCAAATTAACTGAAACGCCTGATTGGTTGGAATTTGCAAAAGTAGGTCCTACGAGCTTTCAGTGGATACAGTGAATATCAACCTTTTTAGTCCGCCATAAATTGAACATTGGCGGAGGAATATCTTTACAATCAGGTACAAATTACCAAACTGATGGTTCCAGCGGAGGACACTATGTGTGATCTGTTTACCCCTTGTCTGTCCGTCCGTCTGCCTTCACTGTTTTCCGCATTCTATTATCGTAACGCTTCAGTGGCTTAAACCGTAATTTTATATGCAGCTTTCTTACGACAGGATACAGATTAAGTTTGAGTTTCACACAGGTTTGTCTATTTTTGACAGCGTCATGGCCATTTTGACCCCCCAAAATCAGAGGGCTTTTCGTTTTTCTCATCACGCTTAAATGGAAGAAGACTAAGTTCTGTACTTCTTCGCTGTGCTTATTACCTTGTTATTATTAGTTTACGTGTACCTGAACCGCCATTCAAATATACAACAAGACTATTATACAAAACACCGAGGACGTAAGATACATCTACATATTATAGTACTTGTGTTAAGTTAGGCACAAAAGGCTATTTCGTTATATAACTGCAATTTAATGCGAAGCCAGCTTGTAAATTTGAAGCGAAGTATAATAAACATGTAAATTATGTCAGCATGATGCATCGAACTATAAAGTGAATATGCATGGTTTTATACAGACCTTGCATGTAAACTGTAACTATGTCCTAGCTGTTATCAACTTATACAGCATGTCAAACACTACATAATATAAAGTCGGATTGCTAGTGGTCCGCTGTTGAAGTGGTAATATAAATTATCCACTGCGTGTCTGGACAGAAAAACAAATGACATTATACATCGTTATATGCCTGTTAGATTTAATCCATTCGAACTTGAGTTTTTGTAACGGATGGATGAAAATTTCTTACTTGCCAAAAGCAGGATATAATTTTGTCAAGTGGTTTGAAGCCAGCTCGTATACCATACAGTTAAAGTTAAATTACAAGTCATTTATAAGGTAAGATTTCCTTTTAATATCCGCTCAGATTTACCGTGTTTTGATGTGACAATACGTTTTCTATAAGTATAATAGGCTTAAGTTACGGACAATTCTATTGAACGGTTAAGGGATTACTGTGCGGACTTTATACAATGAATACTTGTGCTGACTTACATATCGCCTATATTCAGGCCGATCCCATGGCTATATTGGTAAAGCGAATCGCTGTACAGATGTTCCTCTAACTAATGTTCTTCATGAGATCAAGTCTGACTCTGGATACGTTCATGTACACTCGTATGAGTAAAAGTTACCAGTGAATTAATGGATTCGTGCCGCTTTTCTCGACCATAACAACTGGCACCGCCTTCATTATAAGTGAAATTACCTAAAGTACGGTGAAAACACCAAACAATCCAAACATATCTATCCAATATGTATAACGAGCGATATAAACGAACAGCTGAAAGAGCAAAAGTTTGCAGGAAAACTACCTGCTTTTTCCGAAATTATTTGTATTCAAAGGATAAATGTCAAAATATATATTTTCCCAATAACAATGATCATTAACTGACATCCAATAACACTACTTTTGTTATAACACCATCGATTAAATTTGAAATTATTTTGCGTCGAATACTTTCGTTTTAGCTTATATTAATTATGACTTTGCAAAACACGCACGTCATGTCTCCTTTCGAATAACTTAATTCTGCTCCGAAGTCATCTAGCTTTAAATTTCTATAGTAAAAGTGAACACGAAAGAAATCTTTGATTGATTATTTTATGGTTGACTTTTTTTTAAAAAAGAATATTGCACAGTGAATTTTGAATACCGCGTATTGCTTCGCGTATCGTACGTTATCATTTCCACCATTCAAATATACAGAAATATTTGTGGTATTCAAACTTCATTGTGCAATATCCTCTATATCTTTGAGTAGACTACTTAATCCGGGAACAAACAGCGTGGCCCACGTTACCTTTGGCTCTCGTAACTTTTTTCCAGGAGATTAATTAAAAATCGCGGTTTGTTCATATCTTTGTAAGACTTCAAAGCTAATATCTGCCAAGTCCCTTGCATTTCGGGTTATTACATGACAGAGAAGTTGTAACCGATATACTTTGAAATGAAAGTAAGTGGTCACAAGAAGAAGAAAACAACAACTTACTGACCAAACTGTATTCTCCGTATGTCACCGTGTTAAAGTTAAGCAAAATTCGAACTAGTAAAATAGTTTATCCTTAAAGGTTATATACTATTTAGTTTGTTTCTCAGATAATGTGACCTAAAGTTGTTCCACATAAGAATGGAGTAGGTGAAACTAAAGACATAAAATAACTGTTGATTACTATTTTATTTTTTGTGGGTAGTTAACTTAACATGCATGAGTGTCAGCAGGCTAGACAGTTTGCAGACTATTGCCTTTTAAGTGGTGTTTTATACCCATGTCTCGCAGCACTGTAAACATTGCATGCACCATGCTTTTGTGTCTTGTTATTGTCTTATATCTCGATATTGTTTGTTGCTATGACGTCGAGAGGGTGGTTTCCGTTACCATTGGGCTGGCATGCCATCATATGATTAAAAAAACTTAGCCTAAGAGCGGCTATGTTACTGCTTATATAAGCAGTTCAAACACGATACGTAATCGAATCTAAAGTGCGGCGTAACACCCCAATCAACCAATCACTCAATCAAACACGCTATCTTATAGGTTTACTAAGATAATATTGGTTCAGAGTTCGATTTGTGGTGAAGGATTTATTATGGCTTTGTTGTTTGTGGAACAATGATTTATTTCCACATTGTCCGTGTTTCGTAAACAAAGAAATGTCCACTAGCTTTAATGATAAACTGTGCACTTAGTCCATTAAAACTGATGCATGGCATGGAGAATAATAGACTTCCCTCACTCCCTCCCTCCCATCCCTCCACTCTACGCCTATACCTATAAGCTACTTTGAAATATAAGTCATACACATATGACCACATGCATATATAAATGAAGTTCGTGGTCATTGGATAAAATTGATTAGTTGAATAGCAATAGAGAGATATTGACTGACACATATTAGCCCCGATGGAATATAACATATGCCTGCAGCATGGCGTTACGTAAAGAGGCGATCGACGAAGGGTTATATGTCTGTGTTGTATGCCCGTTGATGAACAAATAGTGTGAGGTGAAATAGAAAGGCCTTGTCTGACTAACAGTAAACTATCACGCCAGTCATCGGATCTCACTGCCTTCTGACTGCCGCCATGAATAATAGATCAGAAATCATTCGCACTTGAACAACACCAGTGATTAAAGAGTCCGTTTAGTTCTCTATGCAGAGTTACGAGGTTTCCTGGCTGCATCGATAACAAACCTAATGTGACTTACCAATGAAAACTTACTCAACTATTACCAAAGTTACGCCATAATTGTGGCAGGCATGTTGTGTTTCTGAAAATGTTATCGGTGTGTTCCTGGCACATAGATGCCATTAAATAGTTGAAGGTCTGCTGGAAAATTAGTTTCGCGAACCGACATGCGGATCAGATTTATCTTGGAGTTTTAAGGTCTACATTGATTTGGATTTAAACAGATTTAATGTTGTTGTTGTGAATTGTGGTAATTTATTTTGTCTTATAATGTTTTCAATATTTCAATTGGTTTTTGATTTTGAACAGGACTATTTTTGTGCGTTTAAAAACTTTTTATATTCTCTTAAACTGCGGAATTTGAAATTATAATAATTATTGCCTGATTTCTGTTAATCCCGAAAAAGGTTCGAAAGCCTATTTTCATTTGACACATACAAATTTGTTTTTATTATATTCTTATTTTTCTATCGTAAATTGTTTAACCATATAATGACCAGCACGTTTCCAGACAATCATGACTGCCTTGCCTTTTTTTTTTTTTTTTTTTTTTTTTTGGGGGGGGGGGTCGGGCATTATGGGCCATGTTTATCTTTTGCTGATATCCTACATAAACTTCGTTACTTTTAAATTGCAGAAGAAAGAAAAGCTGTTAGCTTTTGATTTGTTTAAACGTCTGTCCCTGTTTTATCGCGTTAACATTTGTGGCGTTCTTCAAAGTTTTCTAAGTAATTTGTGGTTCCTATATATTCGTCCGACTTGATCTATCTAATAGTAGGTTCTTTGTTAATCATACATTGTTTGTTTTCATTTTCAGAAATATGTTATCCATGGGTTGTAGATAAGCTGTGTGCTGTGCCGAGGAACATCGTTGTTCTTTAGAGGAGACGAACGCAATGGCAGTTATTGTAATTTGAAGAATCTCCACTTCCCAGTACACAAGCCGCGGTCTGTTGGAACTTGCCACCCGGCTTTGTGACTTCCAACTCTCACAGTCCGGTAAAGTTCATGGTTTAAACGGATTAATTGTTGCTATTACAATAATCCCTTATTGATTGTGTGAGAGAGCTCTACCGTGTGAGATCAGTGATCCGTACAACACTCTTTTAGCCATCGGCGAGGCATTGGGTTTGAGTTCTTATAAAAGTCAGTTGGCCACCGAAGTCAGGAGATATAGTAGGGGGAAGTTAAATTAACAACGTTTTGGACGCAAAGGCGGACAATGCCGTCGAGATACATGGGGGATATGTCCTCGGACAAAACACACCGCCCATCAGGATCAAAAGACAAATCAGGATTTTTCCCGGACATTAAGAGGAATGGTTCAGTGGGGTCGCATAACGGAACCGACTCGAGTTCTCCCAATGGCTGGAACTACAATCAAGGTAATCATCACTCACGCTCGGTTTCCAGGTCCGTCTCCATCACCACAAACAAGGACAGTTTGTTACGCTTTCCATCTATAGACCGCTCCAAAACCAACAGTATTTGTAGTTATGCCAGCAGCAATATCAGTTCTGTGTCTACTCGAAATACCATGGGGAAAAAGCCCCATTTGAACTCGGATAACTTAAGCCTTAGCTGTGATTACAATTCAACATGTAATGAAACTGGTGGACGAGTGGACAGTATGAAAACTCAACGTAATGGTGACTACCTAAATACCGATTCCATGTGTGGACATACAAAGGGGTATAAAGTGAATAGCAGCCGATCAGAGGAGAGGCGTTCCGGGCCAGGAGACCTTAAATTACCTGATATTTTCTCATGTAAAAGTAGCTCAATAAGCTCTCCGATTCAGTCTCCCTCGCCTACATTCCGACATCATAATCGTCTGAGTAAGAAAACGTCTACATCAATGCAGGATCTTACTGGACAATTACGGAGAGAGGAAAGCACCCTTACGGATAATTACAAACACTTTAACAGAAGTCCTAACAGCTGCTTGACTACTGACAGTCAAAGTTACCACAGAACAGACAATATTAACACGGTGCCCGTGCGCTCAAGTCTGCCAACCCCAGTTCTTTTTCCAATGCGAGAAAGCGAAAGTCGTGTGTCCAGAAAAACTAAAGGTTCTGTTAAACGAAAAGACAAACAAATTCGAAGAGAAAATGAAAACGTTTTGAAGGAAAATGGCTTCAAAGAAGTCATAGAAAAATTAGAGGCTTTTTCAAGCTTAGAAAACGTAAATGATGATAGCTCCTCACTGGTGTTAGGGAAGCCAAATTCATTGCAAAAGGTACGAGAGGAGACGGAACTAGATCAGTACATTTACACCAACGGCTATGAACATTCATCAAAAGGTCATAAAGGTCGGAAAAGGGCTCAGAGTGAGGATAGGCGATCGGCTAAAGTACATTAACAGTCATTCTTGAGAAAAAGTGACATTTATATTTATGAATTTAGATATAAAAATGGATGAAGAATTTACACATTCGGTATGCTGCCAACATCCACTGAGTTAAACCTTTGAAGGTTTATAATAATGATGCCGAGTGCTCAAGGTGTTTTCATCAGGGCCAGCCATACATTTACAATCACAGAATACATTGCTTACTGGCAATTTTATTTGATAAAATTCTGCAATACAGACTTTGTCAAACAGGCAGTTGTCTTAAACGCTCCTGGAAACATGCCACTGTTACGTCATCAGTCCAGTATCACGTACCGTTGACGGACGTTGCCTTGGTGATATAGCTGACTTCCGGTGAGACATTTCCTATGTACCAAGTAGGCTAACTTTCTTACAAGTATTTGCAATTGTTATATTAATTTTTTTTTAACGTTGATTTTACTTTTGTTCACACTCCATTTATAATCAAGCCAAACTGTGATTTTATCCAATGTTAATGGAATCCTCGTTTTAATCTTTTCATTAGATTTCACGTTTCTTCTTGAAAATATGTCCGCCTTGCTTAGACATTATATAACAAGATTATCTATCCGATTACCTCAAATCGAACTATCGTCCAAAATATCCCCGAATGTCAAAAACAAAGTATCAGTATTATCAAAACAATATTACGTAAGAACATAATTATATACATTGTTCAAAAGTCGAAAGTACGTTTTAGCCTTTCCCCGGCCGCGTTTCTCAAGATTTTAATAAACTAGAGTTAGTCGATGCTTGTCGCAAATCAGTACAAATGATACATATAAAAATAAGACTGACAAATAAGTAAGCATATTTAGATATGGGGCTGTTTCCACAAAATAATTTCCGACGAAAGAATTATTTTTTAATACCATACAAATGTGTTGTGTCTTAATTTAAATCATTAAGATGAAATCCATCATTCTTGTTGTAGAATAATAGCATGCAAATTCTAGATTACCACAGTTTTAAACATAATATAGTGAAATTGTAATCATATGTAGTTCATGGCGTAAAATAAAAGCATGCAAATACTATAATATCAAATTTGTAAACATAAGTTGTCTAAATAGTTTGTTTATAGTTTGTTTGATTGTGTTTAACGTCGTACTCAAGGGTATTTCATTATTATTACGACAGAATATCCACTTCTTACTCTGCCTTACTTAATACGGTGGAAATCCCAGAAGAAGCCTCGTAAAAACCACCCCAGCGATAGCCGGAGTCACCTCGTGTGACTCCCTCATATACCTCAGATCATATAGAATTCATGGTGTAAAATAATATTATGTAAATTCTAGAATTCCAAAGTTTTACACTTAAAATATCGGAACTGTGGTTATAGTTCGTGGCTTAAACATATATACATCTGTCAAAATAATATGATGCAAATTCTAGAATACCAAAGATATCGATATTGAGCTGCTACTCAAACATTTGATGTTCATAAATCAAATTGACATTGCAAAACAGTATTAACAAGAAACATGCAAATTCAAACCAATGTTTTTTTTTAATTTTTTAAATTTTATTCGTTAATATAGTGTCTCCTGTTATTTTTATTTAATATTATATATGTCTTAAATAGGAAGCATTGACATCTGTTCATTATTTTACCCTGTTTTCTACCACGGTCATGATTTTTCATTTTCTCTTCATAAAATAGCATATTGTGCATTACTGCACATTTAAATTCCAGGGTGTTTTGGTCAATTTTAAATTTTCCATGTTTAGTTATGCTAGTAGGTGTTCAAGTATTATCCTCATAATCCTCATTACGAATACATCTTTTCCAAGTTGATATGTTTGAGAGTTTTAATAATTTATTTTGTCGTCAAGCATACAGGTATATGCACGTGTCGTCAAGCAATAATTGTATATATGCTAATTGAAACCCAAAGATAAATGTGGAATTTCTGTAAATAACTATTGAGTAATATATGTTTCCATGAAATAAGAAGAAAAAAATTTTAAATATATTAATATATACATTTAGTGCTTAAAATATAATAAAAGATTGTTCAAAATAAAATAAAAGTATACCTTCGAATTTCCCTCTCTCTTTTTATTAATATTTTGTCATATAAATTATTCTTAATTTTATACCCGATATTTGGATACAGCAATTGTCAACAACGAAATTACCATCTTTCAGTGGCATTTAGAAGTTGAGTTACTAAATAAAACAAACGATATGTATGGATTCCAACTTCTAATTTATTTACAACGCAACGTTCCAATGTCTGTCCAGACATCGTTTTGAAGCATATGATATTTCAATAAAGTAGAAGTTGGAATCCATATATAACGAAACTACCGCCTAATGATTCTGTCTGATTGTGGTTTTACGCCGATTATTTATTTGCATGACGGTGTGTTAGCCCAATGGATGAAGGAAACCATCCTGGACCTCACTGGCATCAAACAATGACGAGATATAAAAGACAATTACATGACGACAACCGGACTAACACTAACTTCAGTGCTATTTGGCTGCTGTTATGTGTATAATAAACAATATGCAGGTCTTATTCTACCAGGAGTATTGGTTTAGTAAGCCCAAGGATCCGTGTTCTAATCGCTATGAAGGTATGCATTTTTTTTTAATAAAATTAAATTATAAAATATATTAAACTAAACAGCATTTTATGTTTGACCGATAACGTCACCACCTTTAACTTACGACCCGCTACTAGAGTCTAGTAACATAACATACAAGATTTTTCAAAAAAATCATGGCCGCCTCGTATCGGGCTATCGTTGATCTGGTGTTCTGATAAGCTGTTTTCAAAAGAAAATATTTCAAACTTTAAATCGAATCCAAAATCTATCAGTCTAAATGCAAATTAATTTATTTTATATTTATTTGTTAAGTCTAAAAAATAATTTAGACCGTAGAGTAAGAACACTTTTATAAACTTGGAGGTAGTAAACGTGTGGACTGGCTAAATATACAAATATTCTGTATTTGTTTTGAATTTGTTTTACTGTTGTCTTTTCGATATTTTTAGTTTTGTTTTGTGAATGATTTTGTTTTGTTTTTGTTTTGCATTTGTTTTACTGTTGTCTTTTCGATATTTTTAGTTTTGTTTTGTGAATGATTTTGTTTTGTATTTG
>JAUELC010292733.1:0-15615 GCA_031471745.1 Cryptochiton stelleri
AATAAGCGGATATATGATGTTTGTACTGGCAACCTATGTGTGTATGTATGTGTCTACTTCCTCGTGTTGTATATGTTAATAAGCGGATATATGATGTTTGTACTGGCAACCTATGTGTGTATGTATGTGTCTACTTCCTCGTGTTGTATATGTTCATAGTATTTTTATATATTCCAGTAGCCTTGGTCTGAGCTTGCCTTTGTTTCCATATCTTGTGTGAATTTTACACCTTCAGAGATCACGTTTCAGTCAGCTACCCTCGGTCCACAACAGGAGTCTATTGTTTACCTTCTGATGGTATATATAAGCCTGGTTACTTTGAAGCGGCAAGACATCGGACCTAGCCCTAGTGCCATATATCCCTCTGTACATAGCCCGCGCCATGAAATACATTAAATTGTTATTAAACGAAGTAAGCACTGACAGGAATTTAATATCACCGCTCTATTAGGCCATCATAAATAAGCTTAAAAAGATCCATTGGTCGAACAAGGGTGTCTTGCTTCGCAGTTGATCATGATAGGCCAATTCCGGCAGGGACGATACATTGTTGGTACAGCGGTACATGTATTTGATTAGTTCATTCGGTCTCGCTCTTTCACTTTGATCTCTGTCTTACCGCCGCAAGGCAGTAACCGTGGCAAGACTAATAGCAGAGTCTGTGCCTTGCCTCGGGAAGATGCGGCCGCTGGTAACACAATGAGTCTTACCATGCTTACCCAATTGACGAAATTATCGCATTGTGATAGGGTGAGCACGAGTGTTTCACTGTTATATCGGTACTGAAGGCACATCCAGTCACATTGTACTGCCACCAGGTCACACGTCGTTACCTCTAACCCCTCAACGTATCAGCAGAAATAAACAACTTCTTTGGTATTCAAGTCTGGGAATGCGATGCCAGATATTCACATTACGAGGTGGCTACTTTAAACATATGGTAATTGTATTCATCAGTAAGTAAAGAGAATATCATAACAAGGTACTTTTTTCTTTTCAGACTTTGACCAGTGATAAATTTAATGAAACATTTCTACACAACGGAACACTCGATGTAGAAGGTAGTTCTTGACATTTTGAAATATAACTACATGGTTGACGTTATTTATCATTTTAGAGTATTTCACGTTCCATGGAATAAGAAACAAAAAAACCCACATAAAACAAAAATATCCACACACTTTAGCATATATTTGGTTTGCAATTTCTGCAATTGAAATCGTTCAAACAAGTTTGACTGATAAAACGAGACCGTGGGTTCGTGATGACAATTTTAATATCATGTCACCATATTAAACAAGCGTTTTTTTTCCACCCCAGAACAATGGGGCACCTGTCGCCCTCCCTACAAGAACGCTTGCTACAAGGATGCCATTATAGACGGAATGATACCTCCTCTTATGTCGTGCCACTTGAGATCCAAAGTATCTTTCAAATATGGAAAACTAGAAATTATAGCCCAGATGCCACGTGGAGATTGGCTTTGGCCAGGTAAAGTATGAAATGTGATGAACAGTGTTGCAGTTCACCTTAGTTATTGTAGAAATATCGAAGCCTATGTAACCAAACCGGGGACTGGTGTGAGCTCCCACTTATGTACCGATACCCACATCTGTTTACATGTATTTCTTAATGGCTTACTAAACTCAAGTGTGTTTTACGATCCGTGCTGTGTTGTTTTGTCATTATCATTAACAGTTGCAATATATTGAGAAGGAAAAAGAAGATCAGGTACATTTATTTTGCTTTCAAAATTGTTCTGCCTCAGCTTCAACCAGCGTAAGAGGCATATTTTGTAGTTTAATTCTACATGGACCAACGTCAATATTCTAAGAGCATTCGAAAAGCAGTTTTATCCCTCTTCTGACAACATTGACTCTAGGCTCGTTTCACAGACAGATCTCGGTCCAAGTAAGCCGACAAACTGTGACATAATCATGATAGTAATGTTCTGATCGGGCTTGTAGAATTGCGTTCTTGGATTTTGACATTCTGTTTTCGTGTGTTTAGGTTTGTGGCTAATGCCAAAAGACTCTCACTACGGGGCCTGGCCTCGTTCTGGAGAGATTGATATAGCTGAAACATCAGGTGAGAACATAGCATATTTTCCGGTTATACAATTTTGTAATTTAAGCTTTATTATCTAACGGAGCTGTCAGCATGGCTCATAGTGCTTTCAACAAGTAATTACAATAATTAATATATTGGTGCCATTCAGTGGTGCAATTAATGGTGAATAAATGTAACATAATAACAGTAAGTTATACAAAGCTGTCTGGGGTACCTGATAAAAACAATGTGCTTGAGAATGTGAATTCAGATATGACTCTGAATTGATCATGACAGTATGTATCCATACATTTTCGGACAACCGTGTTGCATATTACTACTTTTTCAGGAAACATTAACTTTGACCGTTTCGGTGTTCAACGGATGACGGCATCTCTGATATTCGGTGTCTCGAGGGAAGAGAAAAAACATCCTTTTGGTCAAAAGTGAGTTTTATTTAACTACAAACTAGAAGGTGAAAAGAGCAGCAGTAGGACAGTTTCTGATCCAATGACGTGGTGCCCTAGACACAATGACGTCAATCATTACACACATGTCGTGGTCAAGGTGCTACAAATCTTTGTCGTATTGTCAACAGAGATGATACCCTAAGCTATACCTAGAGCGCCAGATAACGACTCTCCCATATATACGACCAATCTCAGCACAATAAGAACACGTAATCTCTATGCACAGGACTATTATTTCTGTAACCACAATCTGATTATCGCGAGATCCTCTATGTACTACGTGATCAAGACTGATTTATGAGGCTATGCCAATCTGATTCACGTGATATCCTCTATGTACTGCGTGATCAAGACGGATCTCTGAGGCTCTGTGGAAACATTTTGAAAGCGACTTACGTCCGGGGATGATGTCATGTACTGCACACAAAAAGCCACACCAAACAAAGGAACTCGGCCCGATGTAGCGATACATGGCATTGTGTGTAAAATACATGTATACTGATGCATTGACAGACACTAAACTTCACGTAAAACGACATCACTACATGCAGCTGTATGGTGTATCAGACCGTCTTGTTGTCTTTAAGAACTGAGATATCACCGCTGTCAAATCTTCCGTATATGAACAATTGTAAAGATTATCTTCAAATCATTATATAAGCTAATGTTTGATCCCAGAATCATCCCCGCAATGTCCCCGCAATGCCTAAAATGTCCCCGCAATGCCAATAGATCAGTCTTGATCACGTAGTACATAGAGGATCTCGCGAGAATCAGATTGAGGCTATCTGTGTCTCAGAGGTGTCTGACTTGAGGAAGCTGGCGCTTTTCTCCCTTCTCCCTTCTGGCGCTTTTCTCCCTTCATCCTCTCCAAATATAGAATGTATGTGATATTAATTTTAACTGTTAACTATAGACACAGAATTGTGCCATCGAGAAGTTATTTATATGTTTATATTTTAAAGAATTCTCTGAATTTTGTTAGGACCATTTTACATTGTTGTGTGAGTCCCTTCAGGCGGATATCATCCATCAACATCTCTATCTGAAATAGACCTCATGCTGTTTCTAGTCCGTCCTCGAGGGTATGGAGGCATAAATATGTAATGTAGACTAAGAAAAATGAGAATGGCCCTGATCCAACTTTATATTTTCAATAAACCAAATACCGTGCCGTTGGAGGTCACAATGAGGTTGGACGGTGTCAACATACAATTCCCTTATCTGTTTTGTGAAAGAATCCCTGGATAGGCATGTCGTCTTTCTACAAACATAGTAAAAAAAATTTTTTTCATATTTCAGAAGGTATTATTAGAATATAACAACGCAGATAATAAATTATAAAGTGATTAGAAAACTTACTTGAAAAGGGTGATATACTTTATATTCACCCAAATATTAGGTATTGTATTGCACGAGTACAGAATCACATTAGTGATACATATTTTTCTCAAAAAGTAAAATGCAAAGTTAATGCTTGTTTCTCAAGACATGCTAATTTTAAATATCAATTTCATATAAATTTTGATTTATGCAGATTGCATTGAAATTTTTGATGTTATTACGTTTTCATATTTCTTCAATTTCCTGTCAAATTACATTACTGTTCTAAACAATTTTTTCATTTAAAAATAATGACCCTACAAATATTATTTTAGCATTATCTGACAAAGAAAACTATTCCGCAGGTTTTTAAACTCATTTTGATTGCACAACCTACCCTATGTTAAACCTAAAAAACATCTCACTGCCATGTTGACTAATGGTGATTACAACAACAATATTTGCATTCACTTTTCCTGATTTCGAAAAAAATCTCCAACATAGCTGTACTATGTTATCTTGAGCCAAAAAATGGTGGTCTTCAGCCCAGGATATTCATGTAACAAAATAATTAAGTCACACCTACCATGATTAAGGAAAAATGGATGAATTTTGCAAACATTAAGACAACAAGGTGAACACTTTGTTGGCAAGTTTAAACTTCAAGGTCAAAATAACAAACAGAAAACGATGATATCACAACAATAATTTATTATATTTTCATAAGAAAGTCTTAATCGAGAAAAGGTTTCTTTTCCCACAAATTTATTTCTTAAAATGACAAAATAAGACTTTGTTTATCAGATAAGAGTTCTGTGTAGAATAGAAAGGATGTGAAATGGTTGTAAACGCAGTTTTGATCCACACATTTGACCTATAACGGGTGTGTTATGGTGTAAAAATGGCTGCAAGCATTTGGAACCCTTTCTACATCGTTTGAGCTAAGAGTGTAATAATATTCTAGAAATATACTTGTACAAGAAAAAACTTCTTGAATAAAAAGATGGCATAAAAATATTCTTAACTCAAAAGGTGCACATGAATCAGAACTCTTGTCTGAGAAACAAAATCTTATTTTGTCAAGACATTTTAAGAAATTTATGTATGGGATGATAAACCTTCTCTCAAATAAGACTTACATAAGAAAATATAAGAACTCTGCTAAGAAACTAAGAAATTGTAAGAAAAAGACGCTAACGATTCAAGAAAAAACAAAAAAGTTTAACAAAACACCACTCACATAAGAAATATTAAGAAAATTTTAAGAAATCCTTTCTTGTATAGGATTTCATTTTTTACAGTGTGTGGGGACATTTTTAAAGCGATTTACTTTAGATGGTGATGGACCGCACAAAAAAGGCCTAACTAAGCACAGGGACTCGGCACGATAGACGATACATAACATTGTGTATAAAATATCTGTGTACTGATTCATTACCATACAGTAAACTTTGTGTAATACGACATCACTGCACCTATATGGTACATCAGACTCTCTTGTCTTTAATAACTGACATTTCACCGCTTATCTTGGAAATAGTCCCTTGATTTTCCTGTCTGATTTCCCTGTATGAACAATTGTCCCGTATATGCATACATTTTTGGATATTATGCGATGTCACCATTATTTTGAAATCACTATGTAAGCTAATCTTTGGTCCCGAAATCAGGCGAACAAAATGTCCTCGCAAAGCCTCAGAGATTCGTCTGATCAGGTAGTACATAGAGGATCTCGCGCGAATAAGATTGTATGTAACCACTGTGTACTGTTTTTGAATGTTTTGTTGTATTAGAATAATCTTTTCATCACTTTTATGAGAATAACTGACTAAAATCTACCAGCATTAAGCGTTGGAATTACCAAGACCCTATCATCTTTTGTCAAGCCACATCCCCTGATTAGTCGCCCAAGATTCAGAATGATTTTGGTTCACACAGAGAACTATGAATGCCTTAGTCTCGTTGAAACCAGACCCTTCGCGTACAACATTTTGCAAATAATCATGGCCGGCACTGTATCGGGCCATCGTTGATCTTGTGTTCTGATAAGCTCTTTTTTAATTTAATTTAATATTTCAAAATTTGAATCGAATAGAAAACCTATCTGCTAAATGCAAATTAATTAATTTAACATTTATTTGTGAAGTCAGAAACATAATTTACACCTTTGCGTAAGAAAATGTGTTATAACATGGAGGTAGTAAACAACGTGTGGACTGGCCAAATACAGTATATTCCAGACTCAACAAACAAATGTAAAATCAATTAATTTGTATTTAAACAGATAGGTTTTGGATTCGATTTTAATTTAGATTTTTTTTTTTTTTTTTTTTTAAAGAGCTTATCAGAACATCAGATCAATGATAGCCCGATACTGTGGCGGCCATGATTATTTGAAACATTGTTACCAGACCTTTGTGGCGTGTCGCAAATATACGCGATAATGGTCTGGTTCACGCGAGACTATGAATGCCTTTTCAAAAAAAGACAGATTCACGCTTAAATACAGTAGATCCGGGTATTTATGGGGATAAAAAGCACGTGGCTGTGTTTTTTGCAATATGACTAGTTTTTATATATCTGTACATATTTCCTCCAAGAATAATGTAAATGTTCAGGAAAAAACAGGAGAAAAGTTACGAAAGGGCCAGTGTAAAAACCCAAACATGTGCTTCTGTTTATCTCCATTAAAGCCCGGATCTTACATGCGCACTCGACACAGCTAGTTGGTTTATCAAGGAGAACCTTTTATTTGTGGTAATTTTTTCCCAGGAAAAGTGACCCAGTTAAATCTTGTTGGCAAACCATTTCAATAAATTAACATAATAGTAGAAATTAAAACATTAACATTTTAAGAGTTAAGAACTTTGCCCTCTTAAAAAACCGAAATCATTTCTGTCTCGAATTCCTCTTGTCAGATGGACTGTGCGTGGGTTATTTGTTGACGTCAGGCAAAGGTCATGTGCATAAGGTCAACTTGGAACAAAGGTTAATCCGTGTATTTGTTTAAACAAAGAAGGTTATCATAGCACATTACTTGAATTGCATATTTGCTGAAAGTTCTACATTGTGATAAATTATTAAGAACGCAGGTTCATGCTTCTGTCTTAATAGTTGATGGCTGTACTTGTCACTAATCTTGTCACCAATCTTGTTCCTATATGTGGTTTACAACCACAAATTTACAAGTATCACTCTGACTTGTAGTTAATTTAACTCTTTACAGCTGGTTACATGGTTCCACTTATGGAGATGCCATGCATAATTACACCATGGATTGGACGGCTTCATACCTCAAGTAAGTATACATGTTAAAACACGAACAGTGTATTTCGGGTTTTGAGCTTGATATTTGGATACTTTAGTAGGATCACCAGGTGAGTAAAGCAACTAGGTGATATATAACAATATTGTAAGTATCAGAGGATAGAAAGTTAGGTGGGTGAACATCTGTGACGGATATTGAAGATTACTTCTAAAATTTTAATTTAATAATCTACGTCTCTCTACACAAACTCATTCTACATGTAATAATGTGCATAATAAATTTTCAAAAAAATTAATTTGCCTAATATATGCTTATGTGTAATTTCGGCAATTACTTATTGCCATCTGGTCAAACGTTTTGACGACTTTACATACTATTCAATGTTGCTGTTTGTTAATTAACCCTATTTATGTCACTCGCATTTTTAGCGATATTTAACACGGTATATAAAGTCTTTAGCATGTACTGATCTGGAGATAAGCTCGACACACATCGTGAAACACCTACATGCGCTACATTCATGCTTGTTGACTGTCAGTGGTAAAAATGTTTGGCGTCATTCTATGCCAGTCGGATGGATGAGTGACGCGCATATATAACCGGACCGGCCGTGCCAGACTGAGCTACACTACGGCAGTAGTAACTGTTAATACGACCGCCACCTTTCTCACCTTAAACCGGCGGTGTAATCGAAAGGATGAGCAACGAAGGCACCAAACAAAGCGAATTATATAGGTGAGGATATGGTTCCTCTGGCTGTCTGAGCATAGCTTCGATGAAGTGTTGATACAGGAGCTGGCGTGGTAGGACAGGGTGTGGTTCCAAACCTTCACGCTCATGAACCCGGTCTTGTTCATGAAGCTCCTGTAAACCGTCGACACAAGGACAAAATAGGTGTGACGTTCATGAGGCAAACTTTTGGACCAACTGTTCGCTTAGTCGTCACGCTCAGCTACAGGAGCTTTTATCCGATGTCAAATCACGTAATAAATCGAGTAGAACAATCGTAGGCCACAGGTTGAAATTCAGAAAACGCTTTTACTTTTGTAGAGTATATATTGGTCAATAACACGTTTCTTGCCATATATTAAATGTTCTCCAAAAACTAAAAAGTTATTTTTTCGCAGTGATCCGTCGAATGTGGCCCCATATCCAATATAAAGTTAAGTAGACTATAAACACACCTGTACATTTTGAGTGGGTGAAATTAATTACAACTTTCTTTGACGAAGGCCTCACAAATGCAACTTCATCACGTTTGGCGGGCAGTTGGAGGGAGCGTCGTTTTGCTCTGGTGCTCTCGGAGCGAACGGGCAACAATAAGCTGTTGTGGCGTCCTGTTAATGTCCTGTGTATCATATCATTGCTTGTTGTCAGTGGCGTCGGGGGTGGTTTCCTTCCCCATTGGGCTGGCACGCCGTCGCAGAAGTGAAATAATCTTAAGTACGGCGTAAAACCCCAATCAAACAATCGAACAAACATAGTCAATTTCGTTGAAAATTCCGGGAGTGGGGCCATTTCTATCTGCTCACCTGTAACTATTACACGACATCTCATCATGATCATTGAAAAGGTAGTCAGGTGCCTTGGTAGTATCAGAGAAACCTTTGACCCGCACAATCGAAAAGAAATTCAATAAATGGAACCCAAATATTACAGTTTCCTTAATTGTTATCACTAAATACGCAAGTACAGCCAATCCTAAACTGTCAAACATTACAGAGTAAAATGGTGGATGGAAAATAGAATCATAGCTGACCTCTTTCGTATGGTTTACGGGGTTTTATAACCTTCATTTAATTGTGTACACCCATCGTTTGTGGTTTCTAAAAAAACGTAAACCCTTCGAAAATATCATTTTAACTAATAAAGCGCCCTGCCAGATATTCTCCAAGCTTTAAACAAGAGCATCGTTCCTGCTGGCCCTTCTTACTTTACATTTAGATAGCTGTTTTTTTTTTAAAATCAAATCTGTATATCAATATATGTCATGGTCACTAACATATTAAACAATTTGTGTTTCGGGTGTAATTTTGTTGTCAAAAATAGAATTGTGTATTAGGATATTTCATGTGGGTGAAAACATATGACATCTCTGGACACTCACATTCTAGTTTTAGAAATTTAATTTAGAACAAAATAGAATCAATATCATTTTCTCAGTAAAAACAATAACATTTGTCGACATCTTACTTGATTGAGGAGGAAGTTATCATTTACAATATTTACACAACATCATAAAACACATCGTCTGAAGACAAGGTGAGTCCCGACGTGAAGCTCTATACCCCACCTTGTCACGTTTGTGCCTTATTTCTGGTCAAACAATAAGGAGATAACCCCTCCCAGTTCAAGTGATTGGCAATACATGCTCGCACCTGGTCATGCTGCTGTATTTCCATAGACTGAACAGTGAAAGACATTAAACTTTTATTTAACGAAGGAAGGCAGAAATTTAAAACACCGCTCTTACAGACAATGAAGAATAAGCATAATTAGAGGCACTGCTCGAAAAGAAGGACATCTTTCCATGCTCTTTATCATATTCTGGCAGAAACGAAACTCTGTTTGAAATGGTACATATATTTGATTGGTCAATCCAATATCTCTCTTTTACTTTGATCTTTGTTTGACCGCCGAAAGGCAGTAGGCCTAAGTGGGGTAAGGGGTGATACAGAGTTTATGGGGATATCAGTCTTGCCTCGGGAAGATGGGTGAACTGAAACTAAAGAAGAAAAAAAACTCCAGAGTTTTCACCTAGGCGAAAACTAAAAAATGAAACCTTACTGTTAAAAAACAAACCTCTTACGAAAAAAAATATAAGTTAAAAACTAAAAATGTCGTCTACAGGGGTCAAAATGTTTGAAAATAATGTGAAAATAATTTTTACCCGACACCTGTCAGATTTACTTGGACAATTATGATAGCTTGATCAGTGGCCGGGAAGTGAGGGAATGAGAATGGGAACTTAGGTTTATACACATGTTAGCCACAACAAATTGTTTTTTAAAATGTTAAAGGCGGTATAAAGCAATAGCCCGAAGTCTATGGCCACTGTACCTAACACGTCCCTACCTAGCACAATGTATAGGGCTAAGGCGGGCGTCCTACAACGCCCTACACCCAGCCTATCTCAACCCGTGTCAGAAGACGGAAATCGATATGCCACTAATGCCGGCCTCTCAATATATATATCTTATTTTTCTTTGATTTTGTTTAGATATACTTGACACAATAACTAGTCTTTTCCCAACCTCCAATCTATTATCTGATGGTTTTCGATATTTGTATTGCAAAGGGAGATAGCTTTAACATGGCCGTTTGCTTGAGAATTTCAAATAAAACTTAATTAACACCTTTGAAAAGAAAGTGTGAGGTAGGTTTTTGTGTCTAGAGTATCCCAAAAAAAGCAAAAAAAAATAGGATTGGCGGGAAAAAACAGAATTAGCCCTATAGATTGTGCTACCCTCTACCAGAAATTTGAGATGAAAAAGTCAACGTTACAAAACAAAAAAAATATATGTATTAAAATATATATCTTCCCTAACCTATGAAACATGCAAAAAGAAATTGAGCATCTAAGATTTCAAACATTACTATTTAGTATTAAAACTTCCAACTTGAAAAAAAGTTGTACATTGACCAAATATCTTAATGTCACAAGTTACAAAAATATAATCCCATATGACAGTACAAAAAGCCCAACATTCACGATTTTTTTGGATAAATCAACAAAACCAATCAGATTTACGTATTTATTAAACAATATTCGGACCTTAGCGTTACTTATTTTAAATCATTAACCGTAGACGTTGTATAAAAACTGTTGTTTATGTTTTGTAATGATATAAGCGACACTCAGATTTTCTTAAGTTGCTGCAAACTTTAAAAAAAAAGAACTGCTTCACAGTTGTATTTGTGGATACATCTTTGTATTATTGTCATATGATTTTTAAACAAGTTTTTATAATTTTTTTTTATGTTTCAAATGGTAGAGAAAATCGTCAATGGATCATCACGAACTTTTCATGAGTTGTCGTCGCGGCGACCTGTCAAAATTAACGTATGTTGTTGTTGTTTCAGTATCTCTTTCGTTTTGATAACAAGTTGAGTGGTGACACATTTGCTAATGCTGATCCTAGCTGCAGATCCCTGTAGCCCTTCCTTGATAATACGGAAACAGATTATGGTCTTAGTCTAAAATAGCTAGTCGACCCCAGGTTAATGTCAAAGTTATAGTAATCAATTCTAAGCTTTAGAAATCCGGGTACTTACCTCTAGCACGACTAGGTCTGTGGGTGAAAATTAACATGGGTTAAATGGGAGAAATTATCATTTTTGCCGATTTTGTGTATTCTATGGCAGATAAAATCCCATCAGCAAATCTTTTAAAGAGTAAAATTCTGCTCCAGAAATTAAGCTGTTTTGTTACTTTAGTCCATCAAAGCCCATGTTAAGTATCACCCATAAATTCCCGCCAACTGAGGAATGTATGGTTTTGATTGGCTCACACTCATTGTGACATCATGCTAAACCAAGAATACTTTTTATTTTTCAGTAGTAGCAATAACATGAACGTGATAACTTACACAAATGACTTTTCACTGCTCTCAACACATACTTTTTTATGACAGTTTTTCTGTCCCCAGGATCATTCATGTTAATCTTGCCCCATATAAGTCTTTTCTAATCTGTACAAGAATGACACTGACACGCCTTATGCTAACAAATACTCCATTGAAATTGTACCTTGTTGAAATCTATGCAACTTTCGGTGGTGTCACATTAGTATCTTCTGCTATGTTATACAGGCCGTTCTCACCAAGTGTAATCAGTGAAAATTGGCATAAATGACCAGATTGATGTTCAACGCCGTACTCAAGGGTATTTCACTTATATGACAGCTCCTACAGTAAATAGCCACACTTACATAAACCTTATAATGTGAAGTGTTTGGCTCTTTTGGAAAACTAATGTTCCTCCAGTGTTGAGTAAAGACAGCATTATTAAGCTTGGACCATGCTGCCCTTAGCCAGAGTGCGAAATGACCAGAAGATACCAGTGTGACATCCCCGGGAATTGGGGGAACTCCCAAGCCAGAATAATTACCTACCTGGTTGATAATTCTTATCAACCACAATTTTCCCTTTTCAACTTTACTTAAATAAGGCAAATGAAATAAAACAGATTCAGAAAAGAATACTGATTATCATACATGTATGCACATGTAACCTTTATGTTTTACGGTGCCATTCATATTAAAACACTTGTCATAAATTAATTATTAAAATTTTGAATATAAAGACTAAGATATTAATGTTGTTTAAAAGTGTGTTGAAATGGTACCATGATTATCCTTTTTATATGCCCGCCCTTTGACATGATATATTATGGCTGGCTGTTCGTTCGTTCGTCCATCTGTCCACTTTTTGGTTTCCAGATAAATGCTTATCGGACTCAAATCAAAACTTGGTAGAAATATTTCATGTGGCAGATGTCGCATGTGATTGAGTTTGGCATATGTTCGCCTACAGGTGGTGCCACCTGTGACAAAGTTTAAATTTGGTTTCCAGCTGTCAACTTGAAATCCAATTATTGGATTCTTATCAAACTTAGTAAAAGTATTTCATGTGGCAAGATGCTGCATGGGTGAGTTTGGTGTATGTACGCCTTGTCCATCTGTCTGTATGTCTGTTCATCCCCTTTTTGGTTTCCGTCCGTTAACTTGAAAGTCGCGTTTTGGATTCTACTCAAACTTGGTACATTTAGGAATATTTCATATGGCAAGATATCACATGTGATTGGGTTTTGCATTTGTCCGCATACAGGTGGTGCCACCTGGTGAAAAAGTCTAAATTTGGTTTTCAGCTGTTAACTTGAAATCCGATTATGGGATTCTTATCAAACTTGGTAGAAGTATTCTATGGGGCAAGATGTAACATGGGATTCAGTTTGTTGTGTGTACGCCTACTAGTGGCACCACCTTGTGGCTAAGATTTAGAATGAACTTTGTTTCCAGCAGATAACTAAAAATCTGCTCATCAGATTCTAATTTAACTTGGTACAAATATTCCATGTAGCAAGATGTTGTATGTGATAGAGCTTTGTGTATGTAAACCTACAGGTGCCACCACCTGGTGAAACATTTGGTTTCAGGCAGTTTCAAAAATCGCTTATCATACTCTAATCAAACTTGGTAGGAATATTCCATGTGGCAAGATGTCTCATGTGATTGAGTTTGGTGTATGTCCACCTTCAATCAAGTGGTTTCCTCAGCATGCAATCATCAAATTGACTTGACTTGAATCCAGATAGCTATAATGATCACAACATGATATTTTTATCCGGGCCTATGTTGCGACTCATTTGAGCTCTTGTTATATCTGTTTACAGGTACTTGGTAGAACATAAAGAGGTGGATCTGAATGTTAGAGATAAATGGGACAGTACTCCACTGTAAGTTATAATTCAGGCTTTCCGTTTTTAGGCTAATCCCTATCTTCAAAACTCCCAGGTAGATCTACATGTCATTTCACCCCCAGACTTATCGGATATCACATGTTTTATGTCATTACCTCCCCTATCATTTAAAAATTCTCAAATGAACTCTTATTTATTACATTAATTTGAAAATTATCAATGATGTGCCGCAATCAAAATAAAATAAGGATCTCATTATTTTTGTGCCAGCATTATGGCTATTTAAAAGTTTTGTTTGATTTTTATCACACTTTGATGATTGTTTAGAATACGATTTTGTCAGAGTTGCAGCCCTTGAATTGTAAGGTTGCACTTACTCACTATTTGATGTTACAGAAGCGTTTCTGAAATTAGCTCAGAAGTATTACGGTAATAATATGTTTCTTAAGATAATCACACTGTCAAAGGCATATGCATGCCAGTTAATCAAAAACTTCATAAATCATCTCATGTTCTAGATAAACTCTCAGTGAAAATTTTTTCAATGGATCGTAATCTCAAGTTGTTATGGGTATCCTCTATACATCATGACAGGAGGTAATAACTATTCATATGTAGTTATTTACAGGATATAGTGTATATAACAAAACACAGGAATTAACTCAAAAGTCTATCAACAAAGGATAATAAGAATTATGAGTTATCTGAAGGAGAGTGTAGTTTGGCCGTAACTAGTAAATCTGTAAGATTGTGGGTATACCTATCTGGAAAGAACCATGCATGGCATTATTTAAAATTTTCCAACTAGCAGATGGTTCGGAACCTGGAGGCTGCTATTGCCCTGGTTTTCTTTGACTTACGGGGTGACAGGAATCTGATTTGTTGTGTGACGTGTCTTGCACTGTAAATTCAACACTTTATCTTATTTCACAGTGGTGGGCAGTTGCAGGGAGCTTTGTGTTGCCCTGGTGCTCTCAGAGCTTAGGGGCAACAGGAAGCCGATCTGTTTGTAGCGTCCTGTTATGTCCTGTTTTGTCCTGTGGTGGTCTTGAATCTTGTCATTGTTTGTTTCCAGTGGCGTCGTGGGTGATTTCCTTTACCCATTGGGCTGGCACGCTGTCGTATAAGTGAAATAACCTTAAGTACGGCGTAAAACACCAATCAAAGAAACAAACAAATATTTCACAGTGTTTTGCTTGTGCTGCTTGTCTTGTGTCTTGTCATACTTTGTTTATTGCCAGGGTTATTGACGGTAGAACTTTTTCTTCACATATTTGGCTGACAGGTGACATGAGTGAAATAACCTTAAGTACGATGTAAAATCCCAATCAAACAAACAAAACATATTTTGCTCACTTCAGCTCTTGTTCTATCTTTTCTTTATGCTGTTTCCAGATATTATGCTTGTCTATGTGGTCATTCAGAACTTGTGAGCTACCTTCTAGAAAATGGTAAGCAAAGCATGTCTATGGAACCTGATTTTGAGTTGGTATATATGTATTGATTGATTTATAATAAAAGTTGCAGCTACAGACTGCATACTTGACTGATTGAATATTTAATAATATATTTAATATCAACAATAAAAGGTAAATAAATCAATGTTCTTAATTCTTGGAGAAAATTGAAAAAAGATTTTAGCCCAAATATTTTAGTTTCTTACACAATAAACTTACCTTCCACTGACTAATGCACTTTTACACAATTCTTATTGCCATACTGAAGTATTCAAACGTTAATCCTCCTCTGGGCCCTCACCGACTCACATGAACGGAGCGCGCGGTCATGCGCAATTCCTATTATTTCTTCAGCCTCAGACTTGAAGGATGTAATTTTTACTATTGATAAAATAAGAGAAGTATTCGTTATTAAGATGTATTTGAGTATTCGTTATGGCGTATCTAAACCTAGTTGGGATCGTCACTCGGTATGCCTGTCTTAACGTGGCCAGGTTTTATGTACGACGGAGATCAGATGCCAGGAATGTCTATCCTGGTCGGTTGACGAGGTTTCAGCATGTTTCTTAGACTATGGCGGCCGGCTGGGTGTTCAGGGTCACGATGACCTCCGTCCGTACTTATATAG